>JAIPMN010000502.1:0-38733 GCA_020650975.1 Apostichopus californicus
CCCCCCCCCCCCCCCCCCCCGTGGCTACGCCACTGAGTATACAGTAGCCATTCTTTGACTTTCTAGTACAGTATACATGTATGCTGTATGTGGTGAACTGATGACCTTAAAGATTAGTAATTTCTGCCTTTCCCTGAGTGATAGATATACCATATATAGCCTTACAGTGCCATACATGGATATTGCATATCCTGTGAGACGTGCACAGCTGGTGTATTATTATAAAGTAATTGCTGTGAGCTTGTTTCAAAAGAGTTTTCTTGTTCACACAATTATTATATAAATTGAGATGGTAGGTCAGCATCCATTTAGCTGAATGACAGTGATTGTGATCTGCAAAATGCTTAGTTATGGTGACATGCATGTAATGTTTATAGTTATGCTGTTTTGACAAGTCATGGTTGGAACACCTTGCTGGATTTCCTGTGAACATGTTGGCTTGTACTGCCAATATCCTGCTTATTTTCTCAAAACAGACAAGATGAAACATGCCAGGCAAACAATTAAGTGTGAGGATTTACTTAGGGTACCAGGGTCACAGAATGGATCCCTTTTAGGACCTGGGGTGAGGGTGGAGGTGGATATGGTGAAGTACAAGGAAAATAAGTTTTGTTGAATTGCACTAACACTGTCAAAACAGATGTAACAAATTCCAAATGGCAGTCTGATGCATAACGATGTAAAGATTTGTGAGTGATTGGCCTTGACTTTGATTAACACTTCTCTGTCAGGGACTTCAAGATCTTCAAGAAGAACAACACAGATATGTGTGAAAGGTGACCTTTTATTTTTGGTAGAGGTCAAAGGTCATATGCAGGTTTTGATGGTAAACATGTACTGTAACCACACCTTATCTTTGTTGATACTGGATACCCAGGATACTGTGGAGAGAGTACATGATGATCAATAACTCATTACATGTTCCAAGCAGCTGATTTATGGTAGGTCATGGTTTCTAAGTTATAAATGTAATCAAGGAACCATAACTTCCTCTAAATGATCTGTACATGAGGTACCTTAGCAGTTTGTTTTTACCCTTCATCTACCCTTCAATATTGCTCTGCTAGGAAGATGGACTTAAGATAAGATAAGATCAACTTTATTAAACCCCACAAAGGGTAACTGAATGCTCGCATAAAAACAGTATTATACAAATACAAATATACTGCAAAGTTACAAAAAGGGCTAGAAAAAATATACAAAGCAGGACATCGCACATCGTCATTGCACATCGTCAAATTAGCGTTAAAATTTAAATTATGAAATTTTATATATTGCGGAATAAAAGAAGAGGGCTGCCTATTTGTACTGGCCAATAGCAGCCTCATCCTACCACTCTGAGAGAACACTGCTTTGTCCAGACACACACGTAGTGAGTGGTTACTGTCATTCATAATTTTGTAGAGTTTTTCTCCTAGGAGCGGTTTGTTGGACAAGGCCAAGGTTGGCTGACTTTCCCCGATTAAGCGACTTGCCTGTCTGATCATAGCTTCAATACAATAAGTATCTTCCTTACTAGCATTGTCACCACATGACACCAAATTATATTGCCAAACACCGCAAATGGTAGAGTTATAAAACATGGAAAGAATGATATTATTGACATTAAACTTATACATCATACGCAGGCAATGCATCCTAGAATATAGTTTCCTCATTAAAATATCTACGTGATCATGCCAGGCAAGTCGATTATTTATCACCACCCCGAGATATTTATAATTATCTATCCTTTCAACAATACTTCCTTTAATAATGACATCATTTAATACCCCTTTGGACTTCCGAAAATCAATCACCATTTTTTTCTTCTTATTAATATCGAGTTTTAGAAAATTTTGCCCACAATTGTTAACAAAGTAATTTATCTGTTCTATGTAGGCAGTATCATCATCTTTTGTTATCAAACCCAGTAAGGCAGCGTCATCTGCAAATTTAACCAATGAGCATTTTTCATGATTTGCCCTTGCATCTGATGTATACAGAGTGAATAAGAATGGTGCTAAAACCGTACCTTGTGGGGCGCCAGTATTTGATGTAATAACCTTGGATGTGCTATTAGATGTTCTAATATTAACATATTGTGACCTATTGGTAAGATAATTAAAAATCCACCCAATAAAATCAGGGCATACATTCATTACTAATAACTTATTGACTTAAATGTGTGGCTGAATAGTGTTAAAAGCAGATAAAAAATAAAAAAAACATAACCCTAGCAGAATGACCCAATTTTGTATCTTCAAGATGTCAATACAGTTTTTTGAGACAGAGTAAAATAGCATCCTCCGTACTACGCTTAGACCTGTCCAAACTGCATCGGATCTAAAGTATTGGTCCACAAAAGGTTTTAAAAACTTAAAAGCCAGATGCTCACATGTTTTCATTGCCACTGAGGTCAGTGCTGCAAGTCTTAAATCATTAATACAATTTACATTAGGTTTTTTGGGTACAGCAAAAATGCATGATCGTTTCCATACAGTTAATATTGCCTGGGTACTAAATGAAAGATGAAAAATAATTGCAAATATACTGGCAAGTTGATTAGCACAATTTTTCAGCACACAGCGTTGCAACCCATCGGGGCCAGCAACCTTTGATGAATTTAGTTTGGAGAACTCATGGCGTACTTCATCTGCAGTAACAGTTAAAAATGGGGCAGGATATGTCCCGTGGCTGGATAATAAATTATGTACCTCGTCGGCCTCATTAGAAAAATCATGACAATCAAACCTATTGTAAAACACATTTAGTTCATTTGCATCATAAGCAACAGATGTATTGGGTAATTTAGATGTTTTACTGGTATCATTTGTATAGCCGCTCATCATTCTCATGCCAGCCCAAACTTGTTTCATATTATTCTCTGCGCACATAGCATATTATTCTCTGTGCACATTAAACCCACAACGAAAGGCTTGTTCTGCCCCTTACATTGGCATGATACAAACTCAAGGTTACTATGGAATGCCAAAAGTCTCACCAGATATTGGCAGATGTAAACAAGTATGTTTCTTCTGTAATTCATTAGAAAGGGTCAGCTTACAAAATTGATGAACATCAGCTGATGTAAATAAATATGTTTTCAAAACTTATGTCACTTGCATTTTTTCCCCTTTGCTTTTGCTTTTTCAGGAATATTTGAAACCAAGAGGATGAATGCCAAGAGCTACGTCGGCATTCTTGTGTTCATTGTCCTTCTGCTCTGTATCGTCCAAGTCTACCAGAGAGCAGAAATTACAGACCTTACTTTGGACAGGAATTATGTCACTTCCAGTATTAAAAAAGGTTTGAAAATTACTTATACTTCGGGGATTATAGAGATTGTTAGGTTCTTTGTCAGCATACTGTAGCACATTTCTGTAAGAAGGAAGACTCCAGAAATACAGCTTGGTCAAATTTTATTCTAAGTGCATACCTTGCTTTCGATCAGTATCAGACCTCTGTTGTTGTTTTTGGGGTAGGGGGAGGGGGGGTGTGGGTTGGGAGATGTCAGCAGTGACATGAGGTAAAGAGAGTATTATAAAAGAAATCTTGATAAACTCAATAACTCAAGTACTGTTAACATGCTTGTTGAGCTAAAGTTCACATTTGGTGTGTACATTTCCTTGGGGAGAGCAAATACCTTTTAGGTTTCAGGTCAAATGTTACTTGTGGTCAAAGTCTGAAAACTTGGTAAGGGTAACAGCTGAAGAGGTGCAGCGTGATCAAACTCCATACTTAAATTGTTACTTTTTTGATGAATGCTAGAAACTTGGTGGCGTGACAGGGGTCAAAGGTCATATGAAGTTATAGATATAAACAATAACTCAAAATGAAAAGGTATTGCCATTATGTTCATAATCTTTTTGGTTGCATGGATCCAACTTCCATCATGTAATTTAAATTGATACATACTGTCGGGCTGGCGTCTTAGTAAAAAAAAATCACCTTATTCTTGTTGTGGCATGTCAATAGTAATTTCAGGTACTGTTTTATGTTTTGCATGAAAAGTCAATGGTCATTTAGTTCACATGAGCGTAGCTACATTGGTTACCAGTAGTGCAGGAAGCATGCTGAATTTTGCCCCATTTCTGCCAACCTTATCCAACCAGTTGAGTTGTATTCACACATGAGATAACAACTCATCACAGTGACATACCTTTGTAGACTTGTTTTTGGTCATGATAATGTTGCTATGGGAATAGGGCTGAAGTTTGAAAAATTCTTATGCTAAACAGTTCCATTATTAATCACTTGCAAAAGGAATTATGAAATTCTCAACATTGTGCATCATTGGCAACGGTTAATAGCTTACATGTTCAGTCTGTCATTGAAAATTTATATGTTGGATCAGTGTGACAGTTTGTCAACAAACTTCTTAATATTGCTAGTCCTGAGTAAAAGCAATATCTTCAGGTGTGAGGGGAACATGTACCCTTTAAGATGACTCATAAATTGAATGCTAGATTTAAAGTCCTTCCTTTCTGAATGTATGGCCAGTTAACCACTGACTGTAGGTTAGTTTGCATTGAGTTTGAAAGGCGTCATTATGCTGATAAATCCTCAAATTTTATCTCAAGCCTAGAAGTAGTACGCTTCCACAACTGATGTGCCTAAATAACACTGTCAGTGAGTGATTATTTTGTTTTGAAACATGAATATCATCTTTTATCAATGGGGAATAAATTGACCATAGATACTGAATTATACTTTTTTATGTTGCTCAATTTTGTCATATACCAATTTATTTGATTTTATTATGACAGAAGGGCAAAAGGACTCCAACGTATCAAAACTTAAACCGATTTCAGTGTTGAAGGTTCGGAAGGATTCAACGGCTCCTAAGGATGGAGGAGTGATTGAAGTTTCTTACCAGAGGCACCTCATGTCAAGAGTATGTATACCCTTTGTATTAGTTAGCAATGCCTGAACTGGTCATCAAGACATTGCCACTTCTGACCTTTTTAGGTAAAGAGGAAATAATGTGTTTGCGAGAAAATTTCCCTATGTTATGATTGTTAGGAATGTGATGGGCGTAAGAAGTGTTTGCTTATTGATTTAATTGTGTTTGTTTATTGATTTAATTGTGAATGCCAATAAAATTGATGTTATCTTGGGACCAACAGAATCACAACAATATTTATTGAATCGTGAGCTTGAGGTACTTGTGGACATAAACATGTCTGCACTTAACTTTGTAATAATTGTGTAATGCTGATGAAGCGCTTGAAGGAATTTAAACATGTATTTATGCTGAAAATATCAGTAGAAATGTTAGAAATCAGCGGAATAGTAAAATTTTGACGGTACAGTATGTCATCTCTAGCTATTTTGTGTTTCAAGTTATTCAAAACGGTCACTAGCCAAATAGGGTTACTAGTTGAGATGCTATTGGTTTGATCACCAAGAAGCCAAGTACACAAATTCCTATGAAATTATATAATTTTTTTAGCAGGCAGTGGTTGATGGCTGCTGGTGTTTTCATTGGGGAATCCTGAACATCTTGTGATTAAGATCATAGCATGCAGACATACAGTTCTTCAGAGTTCTGCAAAGTAGTGCAAGTAGCCAGGACTACACCCTAGGTTACCAAGGCAGTCTATTTGCCATGGCAACTGCTCCCCACTTTGAAGATATGCACTCATCAGAGTTTGATACTTTTCAGTTTGAAACTAAACAAATTTCATACTTGAAATTACGCTTTGTAAACCTCTTCCTTCTTATTGATTGCACTGAGCCAGTTAGCAAATCCTGTAACTACAGTACTAGATCAGTGGCGTGGGTAGGTTTGGTTTCAGATGGCCTCCCATATCAAGAATAAGAGCTAGGGTCCTTCACCCGTACATAAACATGAAGTGGGTCATATGTACTGTACTGCTAATGGCATGAGACGTAGCTTATAATAAAAAGTGACGTTTCTTGCACATATTTAATATGTGACATTGAACTATACTGCTATTCCCCAGTTAGCAGTAACTGTGATGTCAGTAAGCTTACCAAAGGCACTGATTCTATCTTCTCCTATCGTCTTCTTCTTCTTCTGCAGCTGGCAGATTCGTACTCTACAAACAGTTCCTACTTTGACTACCATCTCGAAACACAACGAAAGAGACATGCTCAGTTATACAGTGCATGTAGTTCAATGGGTTATGAGAGCTACGACAGGGCGAGCAAGAACATTTGGGTCAACGACAAGTACAAGTTTATCTATTGCTCTATCCCAAAAGTAGCATGCACTAGCTGGAAGAGCATTCTGCTTGTTTTAGATGGTGTTGCAGATTCCACTGATCAGTTCTCCCAGAGGACAATTAACTCAAAGTCTGGAAGATGGATGAAGCAGCTATGGAAATATCCAATACATCAACAAAAGTTCATCCTTCAAAATTACACCAAATTTATGTTTTCAAGAGACCCATTTTCAAGGGTGCTCTCTGCATTTCGTAACAAGCTCTCCCCTAACTCAACATTTGAAAGAGCTAGGTTTTGGCAAGCCAAATTTGGGGGGCATATCCTCGCTCGCCAGAGAAGCACTTGGCAAAAAGGAGATCCATATGACTTAAAGTTTTCAGAATTTGCTCACTTTGTTAATTCTGGTCATGGATTTAACAAACATTGGAATCTGCAGTATAGGCAATGTAGACCGTGTGACATTGATTACACAATCCTCGGACACTTTGAAACTCTACAAGAGGACTCTGAATTCATACTTAAAGTCATTGGTGCTGACAAAGATGTGTCGTTCCCATCTTCTAATCACAGCAGTCCTACCAACAGTTCTGATGAGAGTATTTTTACATCTTTCTACAAAACTTTATCTGATACTGAGTTGAGAGATTTATATCAGACGTATGCTAAGGACTATGAGCTGTTTAATTATCCCTTACCTGAGAGGCTGAAGAACACAAAAACATAACATTTTATCTTAAGCAATAAGATTTAGGTCATCTTTAAAGGTATTAACCCCCCCATCCAACCCCTTTTTTATTTGCAAAACTTTTTTTGAAAACTGTAGTAAAGCTAGAAGTACTTTAATATTTTATAGTTTGTCTTCTGAATGTAATGGATATATGAATGCATTCAACATGTCAACCACAGTAACAGGACAGTCCATGCAGGTAGTCATAGGAGTGTGTACTTATTATGTAGTAGTACTCTGTCAATGCACTTGATTTGTAGTTTTTGCAGTTTGTTTGGTATCCAAATATATTTAATCACCTTACACCTTTCATTAATTTTTTACAGTACTAATATGAAATACAATTACCTTTCATATGCAGCACTCATTTACTTACTTCGTTAATTAAACCACATGCTATGTACTTGCAAGTATGTTTCTTCTAGATGTTTAGATATGGTAATACACACAGCAATACCCACCCACACATACATTCGTACACCCACACATATATATACGCATACACACACACCCATACACGCATACATACAAAGCTTCATGTAATTTTTGCTGGTAAGATTGTCCAGAGGTTAAATTATATGGTTTCTCTCTTCTGGAATCTATTTCCTAATGCAGTAACAAAACCTGAATTGCAGGAAGTTTGACAAGAGTCCCTTCTTAGTTTACCTTGGTATATATGGAAGAGTTTCTTCTTTTATGTTAAATATACACAGTACTGTAATTCGGCCACCTTAAACTAGTGAGTAGAGGATGTAAGTAGGACTCAATTTATTTAAAATATTACTTTCATTCATCACTGAATTTAGCCAGAAATATTTCAGGCATACTAACAATGAATGCTCTTGTGATGTTAAAGGATATTTTGGTGGCAAACAATGTGACATATATACCATATTATATTACTACTAGTCAAGAGCTCTATCTAAATATGCTGTTCCTATTGGTAGAATTGTAGGCAATAGATCTTTGCTAGATCAGTAGTCTGTGGCTCCTAGAAATGATTGACTGCTTTTAGTACAGTGAGTAGTTGTTTATTTAATTAGGGCTTCAGATTAACAATCATGATGTTAAAAATCTCTTTGTAATGATTGCTTAAAGTTAATACAAGTGATAGAAATAATAATAATAATTCATTGGCACACAATCCAACCTAAACGGATTGCTCATTGCCATGACTAAGTGACACTTCAATAACACTTAGAAAAACAGACAGTTGTAATGCCAGACTGTTTGAAAGAGTCCAATGATCTTTAAAAGAATGGGGAATGACTGGGACTTGGAGGTTGGAAAAGGTGATGTGAACATTGGGGGTTGTTTGTCAATCTTAGGTGAGAAGTTACAGTATGAACTGTGGCACACCAAATTGTATGGTTTCTCCCAAATTCAAGGACTAAAATGTTGTGGTAAGGTTTTCTATCTACTTCCAACGATGAATAGGATTCTACATTAAATGGAGATCAAATATCCTTTTAACTTGACTGTTATGATGATAACAGATGTCTGGATCCATAGAGCTTCACATATAATTCAGTCTTCATATCATAGTAATAAAATATGTGTGAGTTCAGCAAGTGATGATTGCCACCTATATGTATGTGGTACGATAACGTCTGGCACCAATATGTATGTGGTACGAAAACGTCTGCCATCTATATGTATGTGGTACAATAACGTCTGCCACCCATATGTATGTGGTACGATAAGGTCTACCACCCATATGTATGTGGTACGAAAACGTCTGCCACCGAAATGTATGTGGTACGAAAACGTCTGCCACCCATATGTATGTGGTACGATAAGGTCTACCACCCATATGTATGTTGTACAATAATGTCTGCCACCTATATGTATGTGGTACGATAGAGTCTACCACCTATATGTATGTTGTACAATAACGTCTGCCACCTATATGTATGTGGTCAGATAGAGTCTACCACCTATATGTATGTGGTACGATAAGGTCTGCCACCTATATGTATGTGGTACGATAAGGTCTGCCACCTATATGTATGTAGTCACACGGTATTGTCTGCCACTAATAGTTATGTCCTACGATAAAATGTTGTGTCTGGATTGATAATACATAAGTCTATTCTTGCTTGAAATATTTGAGAATTATCTTGATATGCTTCTTTTACCTTTTAACTGGGTAGATCTTAGGTAATCCAGTAGTTATTTTTGGTCTTCTTTTCTACTAAACTGGTGTCTGCAGTTTATATACATCTTGCCCTGTTACTACAAGGATGTCTGTATACTTTATATATGTTACTAACAGGATGACTGTACTCTTTATATATGTTACTAACAGGATGACTATAATTTATATATGTTACTAACAGGATGACTGTACACTTTATATGTTACTAACAGGATGACTGTACACTTTATATATGTTACTAACAGGATGACTGTACACTTTATATATGTTACTAACAGGATGACTGTACACTTTATATATGTTACTAACAGGATGACTGTACACTTTATATGTTACTAACAGGATGACTGTACACTTTATATATGTTACTAACAGGATGACTGTACACTTTATATGTTACTAACAGGATGACTGTACACTTTATATATGTTACTAACAGGATGACTGTACACTTTATATATGTTACTACCAGGGTGTCTGTACACTTTATATGTTACTAACAGGATGACTGTACACTTTATATGTTACTAACAGGATGACTGTACACTTTATATATGTTACTAACAGGATGAATGTACACTTTATATATGTTACTAACAGGATGACTGTACACTTTATATACAGTATGTTACTAACAGGATGACTGTACACTTTATATATGTTACTAACAGGATGACTGTACACTTTATATATGTTACTAACAGGATGACTGTACACTTCATATATGTTACTAACAGGATGACTGTACATTTTTCAATATTTTTCAATTAAAATAGCTGATAATGTGTCAGTTGGGGCGTAGAACGTCACCCCTTTGGTTCTGTTAATGTAGATTTGTATGCATATGTTGATTGGACACATGTACGATAAGAGTTAAGAATATTCAAAGATTAGCGAGTATTATGTTTGCATGGTTATTATAGTTTTGTAAGATTCCTTGTGTACTCAGTACTGGTATTAGCATATATATACATGATATATTCATGGTGATCCAGTGTCAGAGAATAACAGATGACTGATGTGAAAAATCAAGAGCTTCCATGTGACATTCAAATTACAAAAACTAAAAAGAACAATTGTAAATACCACAATCAAATAATTTCCTTTTCAGGCTGACTAATAAAAGATGATTGTGATACATATTAGCTATATTAGCTTGAGCCAATTATAGTTAGGTTTATACTAGCTGTTATATGTACAATAGGAATCTGGTCACTATTTTGTATGGTGAAGTAGTATGTAGAAGATCTGCTGTTACTCAATCATAGATGACATCAATTCCTATCAGTAACTTTGTTGTTGATGAATAGGACAATTCTAGTTTATTGATACCAAATGCTACTAGATTAGTGTGCTTAGTTAAAAGTCAAATTCAATGTGGGGTGAAGATAGTGGCCTTTATAGTATAAGAATGTTTATGAAATATCAGAGCTTCATGTAGGGATTATTTAATTTAGTGAACATCAAAGAAAATCTTTGAAAATTTGAGGTAAAAACAGTTCATATAAAGAGCATATCAATATTTCTTTGTCACCATCGAAATCGATATAGATAACATAGACAATATATTTCTGTTTTCCTGACTGAAACCAACACAACTTAAATCAATGGTAGTAAGCATGCACTCTCTGCCCGACCATCCACGATATTCCACTTGACAATGGTTGAGTAATGTCATTATCAGTCCGGCAGTGTACAGCATCCTAAAGAGACAAATGTGGTTATTTCAGTTAGTAAATCCAATGTTGTGTCTTGCACCTTTTCAATGCTTGATTTTGGCATTGATAAACCTTGCCTCACTGCATATAACGCAGATAAAAGATCCCACATTAAACCTGTTCTCATCCAGCTTCACTGGCTTCCTGTTTCTGAAAAATACAGTACAAACTTCTCACCCTTACTTTCAAAGCCATCACTGGTTTTGCCCCAAACTATATTTCTAACTTACTCACCTCACAATTTCCTACTTGCTCACTCAGATCTAACAGTGCTATTCTCCTAAAGCCCCAAAAAATTAAAACCAAGACATACGCTGAGCGTTCTTTTCAATTTGCGGGCCACAAACTCTAGACGCCCTCCCACCCACATTAGGAATGCCTCTACCATAGACAATATTAAAATTGTCTTAAAATCCTACTTTTTCACATGCTATCCTCATTGGACCTTGTTATTTTTCGATCCTTTGGTGTATATTTTAGTGTTTGTACTACTATGCTGTATATTTGTACTCATTTTGTATCTTGTAAAGCTCATTGAGGCTGTCGGTAAATGCGCTATATAAGTATTATTTTTTATTGGAAGTAAGTCTAAAATGAAATCACAGAGCCACTTGTGACTGGAATTTAATGTGTTTATTTTCTCTTTCAACTGTTTTCCTCATTGGGTGTAGTGTCTGGGATTGTCTTTGTTGAAATATCAAAGTTCTAAATATCAGTTACAAATTGACATTGATTTTAGTGGGAGCAAAATTGACCTTTCGTTTAGAAAAATGAATAACAGTTATCAAGCAAAAAAATAATTTTTACTTGGAAATGGCTCTGTGACATCATGAATTGGATAAATGGCAGCCCCTGATCTGACTCAAATATCGAAAATCTTTAAACATGATATCTCAAGGTAGGAATCATGGATACTTCTCATACTTGGTATGTGGACGCATCTCATTGAGTACAAGACCCCTATTGTGTTTGGTGGAGGTGTGTATTGCCACGCACAGTAGACTGAACTGTGATTATCCCGCCATGGTGTAATTGTACATCAGAACAGTGGTTCAGAACATTGCTAAAATCACTCTAGTGTAATGAAATCACTGTTACCTCCATGCATTTTTGCATTCTACATCAGTACAAAAATGTACTGTTCATTTACAAAAGAGAGGCAACTCTTAATTTATAGAGGTTAGGAGGTTTCTTACAAAACTTGGTTTGGGTGGGGGAAGGGGGGGGGGGCCAAAGGAAGAGCTAGTTTGTTGGTGTGCTATGTATTATTATCATGCTAGTATTATATAAAATTCATTTCAGCTTTAACTTTTATATTCATCGATTTTGTTGACTTGTGTTTTCATTATGTCTGATATACATATTTTTATGTTTGGATTATATTAGGTATATGTATATTTGAGGATCTGATGTATGTTAGTTAACAGGATATTTAATAAGAAACTACTTGGATGATTCTGATACTTAATGTATGGGTCTCGTCAGTGAGTCCCCAAGGAACCCCACCTCCACTCCTAAACACAATGTATGGGTCTCGTCAGTGAGTCCCCAAGGAACCCCACCTCCACTCCTAAACACATAAACTTGGTTTAGACTGGCATATGAAAGGACAAGTCAGAGAGGCTAATTATTTTAAGGTGTTATTAAATTAAGTATATCAATGCAAGTGATGCATTTCCTTGTGCTTTTATTTTCCTATTTGATTTACCATTACATCTTAACAGCTTATCATCAATGTGGGTGGACTACCAATTTAATCACAATTAACCTAGAGATCAGTATCAAAACATAGCATTTTGTCTGCAAATAATGCCAAAGATTCAAAGAAAAGTGGTATTGGGATATGATGCATCCTAAGGTGTTTTCATGCTGTTTTGATAGGATTTGTTGTATAGAACTAATCATAGTCAGTGGCGGAGCTAGGGGTATTGGTCAGAAGGGGCGAGAATGGTCTGTAGGGGCGCTTTCGACACTATCTAAGTGGAGCGCCACCACTGGTTGGTGCGTAGCGTACAGAAAATTTTTGAGTAAAGATACTCCCTAGATCGCCGGAAATGACCCTTTCCGGGCCTGGCTAATTTGCAGATAAACGAAGAATAAATAGGTGTCATCGCCAAATTACACCAACAAAATGTGACAAATGTCAAGTAGATGAGAGCGCAATAAAAAATTCAATAATCTAGAATAATTAAAAAGTGGTAAAGAGCTGAAAAGGGCGCCAGCAGTCCATTTGAGTCCGTCAGGGGGGGCATCCGCCCCCCTGACTGTATGGACGCTCCGCCACTGATCATAGTATCTTATAAAAAATGGATTACATTTGAAGAGAGGAGCTGAGTTGTCCAATATGCATCATAAAGTTTTAAAAGTGAAAACCACTACAAGAACATACCAGAATTGCACCTATTTCGATATTTTTTTTCTTCAAAATTTCTTGTAAGAGTTTTAAGGAACGGGATTGTTGAATACATTTTGTGACAAATTGGTCCAAAGATATTGATACTTCCCAAAGAAATGTATTGTGACACTGAAGCCAGAAAACTCAGAGACTTAAAAAATGCCTTGCATTTGTTTGGTGCTCTTTTAATTCCATAGTCTTTTTGTGGTTTATGGTTCTACTGACAAAAGCTTACAGAATATCCAAATAATTTGATCTAGAAATGTTTCATTTGTATCCATATTTTCTATATTTGATATTGTCTACATGGTATTTTATATTTGGCTGTTTTGACCTGTACACTACACTGTTGTGACAAGACGTAATGCCATATTCCAGTCAACCTGTTATTATTTTGTGTTTTTTAATAAGATATTTATTTATGGAGTGGGAGAAATATAAGAGTGGCAAAGAGTTGACTCAGTGTTAAGTATTATTATTATCATTTTATTGTTGTCTCGTAAACAAGATCATTTTAATGTTCTCAGCAATTATTATTTACATTAAATCATTTACTTTCTGTTTGCATAAAGTGACATGCTTAAATAGTTTAATACAAGAACATCCAGGTTGACGAAAGTACAAATGGAAAAACTTCCTTAATGTAATGTGGATCGCATCCAACCAATATAAATTGAAAGGGATGGTGTAGAAAACCAATCAACACTTCTAGACCCCTAACCCCACTCCCCCCCCCCCAACTCATGTTGTTTAGCAGTGGCCTTGCCATGCTCCAGATAAGTGCTGAGGAAACAATCAACATGACCCTTACAGTACCCTTGTCAGTCCCACCCCTACCTCAGCTCCCACCATCCATCGTACTGTTGCAATGACTGGATGCAAAGGAAAACTATTATTGAACTAAACGATCAAACACAGTGTTGCCAGTGGGGTTTTTCAAAATTCCCAAGGATGTGCTTTGAAAATTCCCCAGAATTCCCAAGGATCTTCGTTTGGAGGGGGCTGTTTATTCCACTATCTAAGCGGAGCGCCACCATCGGTTGGCGCGGAGCGTACAGAAAAAAATTGGGGTTTGGAAACCCTCCAGATGGCCGGAAACATCACTTCCCGAGTATTCTAAGCTACATGTATTCAGCCTCGAAACGGGGATCTCATGTCTGAAATTTTTCACTTGATGGATTTTTTATGAAAAAATCTGGGGCACCAGAGTACAGACCCACACCAGGTGGTTGATTATACAAATCATTTGCATCATCAAGATTATCAAAATACAATATAATCAGTGGCGTGCCCATGATTCCCGTGACGGGGAGGGGGGTGCATTCAGTCGAGTATCTAAGCCATTGGTTGGCGCGAAGGGCCGCAGACATTTTTGGGGAAAATAGACCCCTCAGATCGCAGGAAATGGCCATTCCCAGCTGCTGATGCATTCCTGCAGTGAATATTTTGATGTCTCATAGTCTTTGAAACGTATAGTAGACAAATTTTTTTATGAAAAAAAAATCGGGGAATCTGAGGGGGGAGCCATGGCCCATTCCCCCGCCCCCCCGGCTATGCCACTGGTTGAAGTCATGTAGGCAGGCATTTTCCGAGTTTTGTACGGGATTGATAGTGTGAAACTTTTACAAGAAATGGAAACAGTCATTGTGTCAAACAAATTACTAAACTAAATGCCTTTTTTTTTTTCAGGGGCAAAAATACAATTTTTGGTTATTTTTAAAGTTCCAAGTGAGCCATTACAAAATTCCCAAGGTCGTCGGCTCATTTCCCAAGTTCCCAAGCCAGGTGCCAAATTCCCAAGATCTTGGGAAAAATCCCAAGGTCTGGCAACACTGATCAAACATGCTCTGCATTCCTTGTGCATAACAATTCCTTCGGTAACATATCTCTTACAGCCTAACAATCTTCTTTGTCGATGTTTTTGTGTATAAACGATCAGGTACATGTAGAATCCTACAACGTACAGAAAAAGCAACTTTAGCTCCATGTCAAATTTGACCGGACTTTGCGTTTGCGTTTTATAAATTAATTTTTCGCAAAATTTGAACTTTTGTGTATTTTTATATAAATAAAATCTGGGACAATCCATGCAATCCTGGCGAAAAGAAATGACAGATGTAAATAACAGTGTCTACCTTAGATTAAACTACAAGGCATAACGTCATAAGACAAAAAGCACAAGCTTCGATATTGAGAAGAAAGTTTGTTTCTTTTGTTTTAAGCTTGAATCTGCAAAGTTACTGTATGGCTATCTAACTAGACTATAAAGACGTCCCACTTTCCTGTCTTTCTCCTCCTCCTAGATGAAGCTTGTAGATTTCAGTTTCACTTCAGTCCTGTTCACCGTACCCTGACTTTATATTTTCTCATTTATCACATATAGTATATATAGGAAGTAACTTCCAGTTCACCGTAATTGATCCATGAAACCCCCGACCATCCCTTTATCCTTGGGCTTGTCCTTAAAGCATGCCAAGTATAATGTACACAGCATCCCAGTTGTGAAAAATATCATAGCAAAGAAACAGAGAACGCTGTTCAAATTCAAGACAAACCATCCATCTTCCTCCTCATACTGCTGCTCTTTCAACTGTGGATTGAATATAGAAGAACGAAGACAACGTTACCCTGGTGCACTGGAGTGTCGTGAAGAATTGTATAATTATGATATTAGTATCTGACCAGCCGTGAAGTTTCATGGAGTAATGAGAGTTCAATATGTATCTGTCTCTGTATGACGGTATGATACATGTTTCTCGTTCTATATCATTAAATATATACTACCGTCGACCGTACTGTATCTGATTGCTCAAACTAGGGTTGAGCTGGGGGATTGGTTGGGGTAATCAGAGGGGAAGAGGGTCGGGTCCAGGTAATCAGGGGGGGGGGGGAGATCGATATTTCCATTTGGGTCGCAGATGCTTAATGATCTCTTATCATGGAGGTCATGTTCAAGACGGAGAAAGAACGTAGTATTGAGCCTAATAATGTGAAACTATGCGGGTTGGCGCCTGTAAATATCAATTGTTAGTCTAATTGCTTCGACTCCTTGATACAATAGCAATTAAATCGGATAAATACGAATTGGAGATTGTCTCGGCATCTGGGCCTTGGTACCTCAATATAATAGTATTGTTGACCGCTAATTTTAACGATTTAGACGAGAGGCTTTTGGTGTTAGGCCTCTCCAGAGCGCCGGTCGCCTTGCCTCAAAAGCCAAAGAAAAAGCGGAGGTCCTTAATACCCAATTCTGCTTAGTGCTAACTAAAGAAATTCTGCAAGATCTACCAACACTTGAGCCAAGACCATTTGCTGATATTGCTGACACTACTCCTGGCATATCGAGAAACTTCTGAAGTTATAACTTAAAATCCACAAAGCAACTGGCCCGACAACATCCCGGGAAGGCTTCTGAAGGAATGCTCTTCAGCTATTGCGCCAATCATACAAAAGATTTTTCAGAAGCCTATCTCCACTGGTACCATCCCGCAGGACTGGCGTACAGCAACTGTGTCACACATATTCAATAAATTTAAAGGGGACCGATCAAAACCATCATATACCGGCCCATTTTCGCTTACTATAGTATTGTCTGCAAGCAACTTGGAGCACAGTTGGTTATAGTAACATTATGGCTCATTGTGATAATATTTCCAAGTTTTCAAGTCTTAGAGATGAATCATATAATATATTAGTTTGAATGAAAGCAGTTCTAACGCATATTTAAGCATTTAAATACGTATGTAATTCAACAAACATGAAACTATTTTTTTTTTAGCTATTAGTTGCGATCTGTCACTTAATTTCGTAACAAGAGACAAGCGAGTCAGATAAAATTACTGAACCAATCGGAACAGTTTTCACAAGGTCGACAAGCGTACAACATATCTACAACCGTTTGCCTCAGATCGATCGCATTCGTTTTGACCAAGTAATAGCGTTGTGCGTATAAGAGAACAAGATGAAATTTACCCGGGCCCCCCCCCCTACCCTATCCTCATCGATTACGGCACTTTATATAAGTAAGATATCAAGCATTTACAACGTATAGGTACACGAAGGTATTTCATACCTGATGTATCCAGATGGAGATGTTGCATTTAGAGACGACAATTAAGTACCACACGACGCACCAAACTTTGACTAAAGGACTAATCACTAAATCTAAATCAAAGTTAGCTGCTTCAGAGAATCCCATTCTATGTGTTGTGTGGCTAATGAGGAAAACTTTCTGTGAGGCAGATCACACCCTGCTATAAAGAAGTAACCATTTGATTATCATATATCGTGGATATTTATTTTGCTTTTGCCAATCTTGTCGTCCGCGTTTTGTCCCTGAACCCCCCCCCCCCCCCAACTCTGGCTACGCCACTGCTTCCTGTTCGAACTCTTAGGGAGAGCTTGTTACAGACTTCCTTACAGAGGACTCTTTTGCAAAATGAAGCAGGCAAATCGTTTTTGCTTACCTGTGCCCGTGAAGCATATCTTTTGTGACGTTCCGGAGCCTGTTCACTCTTTCTGGCGGCGTTTGACACTTCATCTTTGTTATTGTCTTGTGAGGTAGAGATTTCGAACAGCTGGGAAAAGTCTGCAAAGTATTTTCATTACAGGACGGTATTAGCTATAACAGCAAAACTAAATGTAATTTCGGAATGAGTGCTGTATAAACATTTTTTTATTATCTTTGTAAAGTTGCGACCGTCAGTGTTGTTGTTCAATGTTCCAGATATCTGCATATGCGGCAAACTTACCGCACTTCCTGCATATCCTTCAAGAATAAGACTATATAATCTCTTACAATGACTCGAGCTTCTGACTTTAACTCGGCGAGTACAAGTTAGGCCTATTTTATGCCAATTTCGTTTTGACTCGAGTCGATGCAAGTCATATTTGTTCCCAGCCCGAGTCAAGCCAAATCAAGTCCGAGTCAGTGACTTGACTTGTTACAACACTGTTTATCATCGGATCATTGAAATTATGGTTATTATTCTACTATAAAGCCTAGAGACAATCCAAGCGCTTGACAATGTAGGCTATGTCTTGGCTTGCCAGAAGCATATACTAAGTACGCGTCATTACTTCAGTATATAGCCTATATTAATCTTTTGACAATGAGTCCTGTAATATACCTATATACCACCCAAATTTAATGGATTAAATTGTTAGTTGCAATCTCTTTGCATCGTTTACACTTGTACTCACGACCATCTCCCGTATTGACATGTAGTATGATAAATGCTACAACTATGAAAAATACAATATTTTCCATATCTATGAAATCTTGACAGCCGCTTCTCGTACACCGTTTTATTTTCGAAGATACCCTTTAGATTTACGGCAAAGAAGTCTCATGAAACGACCAGCCAGTTCAATCGAACACGCTCGCGTACACGCACAAACTTGCCTCATCGTTTAGTGCAAGAAATCTTGTTAAAAACGTTGGCGTGCAGACTCGCGCGTGTAGAGGCTGCGCCTTTTTGTGCGTAAGATATACGCCGTCTAGCCTATATGTGATGAATCTAGCGTCTTCGGCGTTATACAAAAATCTTTGAATACAACCGAACATCTTATAAAAGCGCACATCCAGCTAATTTTTTGTTGAAGGCGGAAGGATTTTTAGTCGATTTAGCTAGTAAGATGTGGTCGCTAAACTGACTGCTGCAAATGTTTCCCAAGTGGGGCCACATACTTACCAAAATGCAAGGTTTACATACTCGCGAATGAGTGAGAATGTTATGTACAGTCACAGTTTATAGATCTTATAGATTATTTCTTATATAAAATGTTAATTAAACTTGAACTGCCAAGGATTATATGCACATCACTTATTTTTCTCTGGAATACATATGGGCACTACCGGGGTTCAGGGGCGAAGTTCCAGGAAGCTCAAGCGTTTTCAGACATTCTTTGTGCTCTCGTAGCAACATCAAAGCACAAATACGAGTAAGAGAGGGCGAGAGAGATTTCTATGGAATTTAAAGGAACTCTACTCGCTACGAGGAAGCAGGTCGGATGCACTGTTCACTGTACAGGTATTAAAATACCTAAATGAAAACAGTGGACGGTTACTACGTAAAGCATACCGGAAAACCAATTTAGTGTAATAAGACAAAATGAGTCATATGCATATTGTGATTTATTCAATTAATCATGCAAAACATGACAGGTAGTTGTGATCCGTTGGCTCAAAATGTTGGCACCAACGCTTCTAGGGGCCCTGTACACTGGGCGCCTTTTGACACTTTTCAACATTATGCCGCTTTGCATACATTACTAGAACATAAGCATCTAGCTATTGAGAAACAACACGAACTTAAGTCACATAACTGAAGTTCAATATAATCGTAGCCACCATCAAGTTGAGTAGAAGTTTGGAGGTGGACCACAAGACCATCATTCATAGAAGTCGGCTTCAATGACCAGAGAGTACAGTCCCTCTCATTCATACAATACTTCATTCGCCTCTGGCCCATTCCAGAATAGTGCAGCCACCATTAATCAGTCGGGGACGTGCCTTTTAATGAACTTATATAGACCTAATCAGGATTTAAATATGCCTCAGAAAGCACAATTCGAGGTTAAAAGTTTAATTTTTTTCTTGGCGGAAAGAACCAGACCATCCTTCATAGGAGCCGGCTTTAATGACTGCAGAACCTTGACTGCAGCCCCCCCCCCCCTCCTTTATAAAATACTTCATTTCGCCTCTTGTCCATTCCAGAATAGTGTAGCCATCTACAGCTAGTCAGGGAAATTTCGAACCCCCGCCATCTTTAAAATCCTGTGCACGCCACTGTGCCCCGTGCATGAAAAAGCCACCTCAGAAGATAATTAGTCTTGCTTGCGGCTTTGAAACTGTTACAAGTATTTGTTCATTAAAAATTGGTTCATATTATCGATAGAGCAGAATATAACAACAGTTCTTCTGTATATTCTGCTCTATGATATTATCTCATCTCCCTACCTTTAATGTAGGCCTACAGGGAGATGAGACATTGTACTTCACCCACATCAGAAATGTGAGGAAGTGTGTGTGTGAGCGAGTGAGTAACAAAAGTGTGTCGCCAACTCCTCCTAGCCCTAAATCCTGTAAAGTTCAAACTTGGTGGGTTAGTGCATGGGCGCAAATCCTGGCGGGGACAGCGGGACGCGTCACCACCAACTTTTTCAGTTGTGGGGGCATGATATACCGTGTTCCCACCAATTTGTCTTGACCAAACGCTGCATTTCAAATTCCCCTGTATTGAACTTTGGCGCAGTTTGATCCAGCATTGTGCAAATGACATGCTTTAAAAGACGAGAATTTTTACTATTGACACTGTTCGGCGTGACTTCTATTAACACATTCAATCATGTGAAACATAATCTATACACGAGACTGGTTAATTGTGGTCAGCAAAACGGACTGAGTGCAATAAACTGCATGGGCCTTACAACCTGCTACACTATAGTACACTTTTCATCGTAGGCCTACTGTGAGACGTATGAGCTTTCCAATATGAATATACGAGTATGCAGGAGCAGCATTCATATACGTCGATGTAACTTTAATTATCACCAGTTCTCATTTTATTATATTTATCCACAGTTGTTAAATATAGGACGGAAATCGCATTTGCGGCAGTCTGGTCTATAATTGTTTTCTGGGAGAAGACCCCGCCAGACCCATCGTATACAAAAGTCTACTTGGATTATTTGTCCCCTGATTTTTTCTTCATTTCCCCAAACTAAATTTCTAACCCCTGCCATCTAAAAATAAAGGAGGTTTGGGAACATCATTGGGTCTGGGAAGTGTTATTTCCGGCGATCTGGGAGGTATAGGCCTACGTACATTTGGCCAAAAATTATTGTACGCTACGCGCGAACCAATGGTAGCGCTCCCCTTAGATAGTATCAGATAACAGACACTCGTCCCCACCATTATCCAAGACTGATCTGCGCCCATGGGTAGGTGCCTGACCATATGTAAACTCGTGCCTGCGTGATTGATGACGTCATTGGCCCTCAAGAAACCTAAAAATAGGTTTTTAGCAATTTCCCGCTCGTCAGCATGTAGGGTAAAATGATAACATGATATGTAGACAGTGATGGGACAAATAAAATCAGTGGCGTAGGAAGGTACTTTTGAGTGGGGGGCTGAAGACTGATGGCCGGCCTGGGGGGGGGGGTCTAAGGGGAGGGGGTGTCCCCCTTGGAAATTTTTTGCATTTCCAGGTGGCCTCAGATGCAATTTGGTGCAATATAGCGTACACTTCAACAAAACACCCACTCCATTTTGTAAATAATTTTGCATTTTCACCTGGCCTTAGATGCAATCTGGTGCTCCAAATGAGATTTTTTTCTGCCAAAATGTTCTGAGCACCAAGGGCAGAAATGAAAAGGGGTTTTCTGACCTGCGAAGCGGGGGGGGGGGGCGGAATGATACTTCCGCCCCCACCATATTTTTCACTGGGGGGGGGGCTGGCGCCCCCCAGCAACCCCGGTTCCTACGCCCTTGAATAAAATAGAACATTATGTAGGTGTTTATGGTTGGGGTCAAAGGTCAATTGAGGTCAACATTCAAATGGCCTAAATTGTGCGAAAAAGTTTGTAGCAAACTTCTCCTAGGGCGTAAGTTCGATCAAGTTCAAACTTAGTGGGTAGGTGCATGAACATATAAACGTGTGTCAGCGTGATTGAATAGGTCATAGGTCAAAGTCAGAGGTCGAATCTCGGAAAGCTTGTGTAAGGCCAATTATTTGTTCGGAAGCCACACGAAATACATTTCTGTGCATTACCGTGTCACTATTTATCTGAGCCTGATACTGGATATTGGTTACCTCGCTTGAGCTTATCGTTGTTAGCAAGGGCCGCATTGATACAATACGCTACCTGGTGATTGGTCACTTACGTAGCGGTCGCCAACCCTACCATTACCAGCGCCAATGTTAGTAAGCTAGTAGGCTACGTCCTTGAAAATTCAGTGAGTATCTTGATTTGTATTTTGTCTGACTGTTTACATCAAATAGATAAATTTCTTCTGGCAGATTTTTCATTACGTTTTGTGACAATATATGGCGAAATCCATTACTACCGCAAAAGTAAGGCTAGTCGCTAATTGTTTGTCTTAGTACCAATTTCGCGAGAAAAAAACTCCAGTGTGACAAAATGTAGCATAGGCTAGGCATAGTATTGTAACTAGGCCTATAGCCTGGCTACTGTAAATTAGCTTGTGCTAGGCTAGTTAGTAACGTTTGGCTGTTGAAATGGTAATCCATGTTATAGTACGTTCAACGCGAGTAGTTGTACTTCATGAATAGACTTACATAACCACCTGTGTGTACAAGATTTCAAAGGTGACGATGGGTGAAGGTGAGGGGGGAGTTGGGGGAAAGTTGTAAACTTCTCCCCGAATCATTAAGGTAGGGCCAGGGGCATTGATCAACCTTTATGGATTGACCAGAAGTGGATCCATTATGTTGTAAGGCCATGGGAATAAAATTTTTAGATTTTAGTTTAAATAGTTTTAAAATAACAGAGGCTTTTTTTCTCAATTTTCACTCGGCTTATTTGTCTTTTTTCCCCTTACACCCTACAGTAGGCTGACTAGCTTCTTCCACAAAGTTCCAGTATTTATTAAGTTTATGTGACTCGTTCATGTTTTGTCAAATTGGGATAGGTTAGGTTAGAAACGACACTGCTGTGATGCCATATCAACGATGCTTATCCCATTTGGTGACTGCTGAATGTGGGTACTAGTCATTCTTCCATTAAATTGTACTAACACTGTACCAGCGCCGAATGGTAGAGTCCTTCTGAGGATAATCAAATCAAATACCAGTTATGGCATGACAACTCCGTTAATAATTATGACACACTGAAGCACACAGTATCATGTAAGGGTTAACTTGTAAAGCTAGTTCCAACTCAATGCGTTTGTGTTAGCTTACTTACATTGTGGCGACCAGGTTTGCATAATTATAATTCTTTATAGTTGATAAACAATTCTCATTACCATCATAGGAATTCTGATGGCATCCAATAAGGTATGCTGTATTGGCTCCAAATATATATTCTAGAAGTTAAAATACGGTCACCTTTGGTCAAAATTCTTAAAACTGTTTTTATTCCTCACTAGGGCATTCAGTCATCTTGTGTGTACCTTAAAAATGTCTGAGAACAATTTGGAGAGTACTTATTGAAAAGTTATAGCAATTATAGCGTGCAATAATTTGGGTCCTATACAGACTACCTTTAATGCTATGCATATATGAATTTCTTTGTTCCATGCTGGCTGCCTATTTTTACTTGGTATATATTTGAGTAAGCAGCATTTTTCAATATATATGGTATGCTGTTGCCAGAAGGTACAGTACACTTGGTCTCTTCTGGATCTATTTTTAAGCAGAACTTGCAGGTTAGTCAGTAGCCATGTTTGTCAGTATCATGTTAGATTGTATTGAGTTTGTTGCTTTGCTAGTTACATTCAAGTTCGGACATGTGCTATTAATCGCATTGTCAGATGTTTTTCTTTCATCCATTAGGTACAGTAGCTAACACCAGTCCCAGTTCTTCTTTACTCCCAAGTTATGACATGTTATTAACTTAAAGCTCTTTACCTGTATGATCCACTGTCACAGTGCGATATAGGTAACCTGTCATTTCAAGTACATATATAATATAGACTTTCTCTCATGCCAATGTTCTCCAGTTGAGCCTCTTTGCCTTTTGATCATTACTTGGACTTGCTACAAGTGTACCAGTTTTTGCCATTCCCCAATCCTTGTATATGCCATGCAGCATCAAGTCATATGGTTGGTACTCATGCAGTTTACTTTATACTGTACTATTAAGTCTGTTATCCCTAGCCTTGTCCTCTGTTCCCTCCATTGGCACTTCTCCAACAATTGACAGATATTAACCAAGGTACTCAGGCAGCAGTAAACGAACAAATTATCGAATGTGAGCCATAAAAAGTCATCACTCTTCAACATCACCTCGTCTGTTATTTGCTTGTATCCAAA
Source organism: Apostichopus californicus (assembly GCA_020650975.1). Classification (NCBI taxonomy): domain Eukaryota; kingdom Metazoa; phylum Echinodermata; class Holothuroidea; order Aspidochirotida; family Stichopodidae; genus Apostichopus; species Apostichopus californicus. The sequence goes on from JAIPMN010000502.1 coordinate 24,170, forward strand.
TTATCCAATCTAAATTATAATGAAGATAATCTTACTAGACTTTGAGTACATATTTGTTATACTCTACCTCAATTAAAACAAAAGGGATATTGTTTGTAACTCATTTAAGGTCACCCAAATTTTGAAAGTTTGGATGTATTCAACTCTTCTAAGTACACTACCTCATGATATGTACAGTAGGTACCCAAACAGTGCTATTATTAGCATAGATACTTTCTAAAGATATTACCATGAGCTGCAGAGTTTTGATAATTTATTTGCTAAAGTATGTAAAATATAGATTTGTATGTTGTTGACACATTGCAAAAGTCAGAAGAATTTCTTCCTAAATTGATTAAAGTATGTCAGATCAAGTTCTTCAGTGCCCCATAATTGAATCCACATGGCAACCATTTAGAGATTGTGACTATTATCAGGATCCAATATTCATGTATTTAACTGGTCCTGTGACTTGATAAAAAGGATTTTAGAAGACTCTGAGATTCTCATAAGTTGAACAATCCAAGCCAGTTTTATATTTTAGTTTGTAGGTTGTTCAAGCCACTTCAATTTTGTTTTAACAAAAGTCGTAGAAGATATGTGAGGTTTTAATATGCATGATGTTATGGTTTGCATGTCCTATGCGCTTACCAGATTACAGATGTCTGTAACAATCTCACCAGATTGCTGGAGTGTATTATAGTCTTTGACAAGATTATTCCAGGGAGCTGCTACTCTAACATCCTCATGCAAGGAAGCTGCTAAGATCAGAGAAATATATTGTATTACAGCAAAGTATTTTGCATTAATCTCTTCATTTTCTCTTTGACAGTACCTCAAGGTATCTTTGGCAACCTCAGAGCCCTGGTGTTGATATAATTCATCACATACAGGAAACATAACTACAGTCAACAACTCAACATACAGTGAACTGATCATAAAAACTGAGAAAAGTTTCGAAATTTGTTCTGCTTGGATGACATATCTTTGATCCATAGAGGCTCTGTATGCTGATGAAAGTAAAATGATATGGGGTAAGCAATGAGTGGATTTTTGTTTTGTGCCAAATTTATTCATTGTTCAAGTTTCAATAAATATCTTAATATAATACTGGGATTGATGAAACATGTGACACTGTTCATGATACTGTATAGCTGAAGTATCGTAGTAGGAGTACGATCAGTAAAAATTTATCTTCCCTATCTTGGTTTTATGTTTGGTTTTATGCATTCGTTGTAATTTTGTGGCACTCTGACCAATGTATGTTATTTGCACAATTTAGAACCCCCTTCATTCTAGTTAGGACAAACATGTACTACAGTACATGTGGTTTAAACGGTTGTCTCCTGTGCCCATGTACTACAGTATGTGTGGTTCAAACAGTTGTCTCTTGTGCCCATGTACTACAGTAGATGTGGTACAAACGGTTGTCTCCTGTACCCATGTATTACAGTACGTGTGGTTCAAATGGATGTCTCTTGTGCCTGAGAGGTATTTACTTCATTTTTCACATCCTTCTCTCGTCACAACAACTGCACTCTTGATGTACTGTTCTATAGCACAGGTGGGTAAAGTGAGACCCATGTCCTGCCAGGGGCCCCTGGCAAACAGTCATCTTTTAGCTTTGTCCTCCTTGGGGACCAGCTCATTCCATTGTACTGCCCTCCTTATTCTACCACCCATAGTTTTCAGAGCTTTAATTTGGAGTAGACTTTCAATCTCCAAATACACTGACTTCGATAGATTATCAGAACTTCTTAAAGGGAATACTAAATGTTTACACTGTGATGTTGTTAGCAACAAGTTTATGAATAAGAACACTAAGGTGCTTGAAACAGCATTATTACAAATATTAACAGTTTGCAATACTTTGAATACATACTGTCTTTAACAGAGTTCTTATTGATGTATCTGTTTCTTTTCATCTATAGGTTTTACACTCCAGTCTGGAGTACCTTACACTAAAACAATAGAGTCTGAGGTACATCTCACAATGGCAGCCTTGGATGAAAACTGTAACCATGGTAATGAAAACTAATGATTTGAAGATTGAAGGCAAATACATTTGTGTCTGTGTGGCATCGTTGCTTTAACCTCCTTCATACTTCTCTGTTTTTTTAACACCTTAGGAGAATTTCATCCATAGATTTGAAAGCTCTCTTGAAGGATTTATGCAGAGGTATGGCTGCAACAAATAAACTTCAATAAAGATCTATCTTCTACATTGTTAAATCTACTTTTAGATTGGTCAGATTCTTCGGTGAGTTTATTTGTTAGAGTAGAAATTGCAATGCCTTTTTTCATCAGACTTTGTGCATCTTCAGTGCATCCACAGGTGTGCAAAGTGCAGACCACATGCTTCCCTTGGGCAAATTTTCTGTGACTACAAGAAGGTTTTCAAAACCCCATTAGTGTGGCCTGCAGAACCTTATGGCAAGAAAATATGTAACATGGATACTTGTGGAGTTTGAGTACTGACCAAAGGCCTACTTGTGATATAGATTTCAACATTACAGATGTACCATGCACCAGTAGAACTTTCTGATGTTGTTATTTGACAATATAATGTAATTTTCCCTTTCATGGGAGTAGGATTTTAAGTGTTGTGGCCCATGTATTGAGTACCTAATTTCCATGTTCCAGTTAAGTGCCCACCCATACCCTTACCTTATTTCTAGTTCACATTTGTCTTTATACTTCATTGCTTTCTTCATTATTGGCTGATGCTGTTTAACTGCCAATCCATTGTGGGTTATGTTCCTCTTTTGGATCTAATTGCCTTTATCTTTAATTAAATGTTTACTAATTCTTTCTTAAACTGATCTATTTAAGTTTAATATAATTCCTGTAATAAATGAAAAAGAAAGAGCAATTTATCTCTTGTTTCATCAGTATGTTATTTGTAAAGCTTTCTTTCATCCTGTGTGCCTTCCTCCCTACCCACCTTTTTGTAAATAAATTGTGTTAGACTTATTGATCTTACTTCTTATTCCTTTGCTTCCACACAGATATAGCAGGGAAGACTAGGTGTCAGGTCTTGGTGAGAGTCCATTCTACAGATGATCTTTTGCTCTGCACCTTGGTGGATGGACTAATATTCCAGCAGAACCTAAACCTGACTCTGATGCCAGGAGAAAAGGCTACATTTCATGCTAAAGGAGGAAGTGAGTTATGCATCTCCCTTATGCAGGGGTAGGGGGGGGGGGTTGAGTAAGAGGTAATAAATAAATAGATAGGTTTACAGTGGTGCCCTACATAGTCATAAAGCTACTTCAAAACTCATTTTTATCTTGATTGACATTTGTTCGGAAACTATACACTTCTACTGTATAACCTTAAAATATAGAGCTTATCACAAGAATTGATGTTGCTAGAAGCTGTTGAATAGGGATGCACAGAGTTCGGCCCTATGTAAAACATCAAGAAATATACAGTGTTAACTTAACATCATTTCTGCAGATATCAGACAAACAGTTTTAGAGAACATCACTGTTAGCCTTATCTTTTAGTTTTATATGAAATTAAGAAAAAAAATTCACTGAACATGCTATTATATATATATATTGTATATGCTGGAAATGAAAGAGCTTCATATTGAGATACTTCTTTCAGCTCATTTAGTCATGTTGGACAGAAAACAAGTTTTCAGAAACTGTTAAGATTATCCTTGTCAATTGTTCTCTTATTTCAGAAGTACATCTAACTGGCTACTCAAAGTCACATTTAGGGGATAATTCCCAGCTATTCAGAGATGAGGAACAGGAGGACAGAATAAGACAGAGAGACAATGAAAATATGAATCGTATTGGTGGTAAAAGTTATTTTATGCGTATGATCCTGAGAGCTTTCTTTCAAAACTATTTCCGACTTTATTTGTCAATTTCAGGAGTAACCTTGAGCTAAACTAGGTTTGGACTTTGCATATCCCTTCTGGCCTCATTTATCTACATGTGTTTTATCAGGTAAAGTATTTTAGGCATTTTGATATATTTGAGCAGGAACTTGCATCCACAGTGGGATTTTTTCTATGGTATTGATGATGGATTGGGTTTATGCAAGCCTCTGAATGCAGGCTATTAACTGGCTAACTCCTAGATGATTTTTGCCAATTGCCAGTAGGAAATAAGGCACATGCATTTTCTACTGGTAAGCACATGTCAGTTTTTTTTATGATTCAAGGAAATGCCAGTGGGAATTTGATTTAGCAAGTTAATTTTTTATGGACTTTTTAGCAAGTAGCTAAAATTTGTGAAATTCTTAGTCTGTACACTGTAAAAGTTTGATGGTACATTTGTTTCTGAGAATTTCACTAACATATTTTGTCTGTCAATTGTTTTAAGTATTACTACTAATCATTGTTTGTATGGTCTGTTTACTTTCTTGTTCCTTTCAACTCATTTCTTATTGAAATAAAAGATTATTTTTATTTTAGAAACATTTCATCAATTTCTTTGTAGTGCCTGAAGAAGATTGCATAGATGAAATTTTACAGGAAGTGCAGACTGCAACATCTCAAGAATTAGGTTTGCTATGATTGATTTTTTCTGTCTTGATTTTTAACATGTTGTTAATGCCTAATATGTAAAAGTGTCTGGGAAATAAATGTATTAGTGACATGCTCATCAATGTTCTATGAGGCCAATTTGTTTTTATTGACTTGTAATTTTGAGCATGTACCTAAAATTGTGAAATTGTAAATCTGTACACTGTAACAATTTAATGCTACATTTGTATTTGAGAACTTCAATAACATTGATATGATTTTGTCTGTCAATTCACCATTTCATCAATTTCTTTGTAGTGCCTGAAGAAGATTGCATAGATGAAATATTAGAGCAAGTGCAGACTGTAAAACCTCAAGAATTAGGTTTGCTATTATTTTGTTTTGATTCGATATTCTTATTTTTTTTTTTCATTTCATAATACTTGTTTTTTTATTTCTTATTTCTTGTTTCTTGTTTCTCTTGTCTTATTCTCGTTTTGATTTGATTTTCTTTCAACTTATTTTCTTACTGAAATAAAAAATTATTTATTTAAGAACCAATGCATCAATTTCTTTGCAGTGCCTGATAAAAATTGCATAGATGAAATTTTAGAGGAAGTGCAGACTGTAACATCTCGAGAATTAGGTTTGCTATTATTTCACTTTTTTATTTCATTTGTAACATGTTGTTAATGCCTGATATGTAAAAGTATCTGGGAAATAAATTGATTGGTTACATACCCATCAATGTTCTATGAGGTTGATTACATTCAATTTTGAGTGGTGTTTAAAAAAATGTGCCTCATGTTAGATTTTCTCAAGTTTGATACAAACGTAAAATTAGTTCATTCGTATTTTCCTTGCAAATTTCTCCTCACTGTATTGAGTACTTGAACAAGTGTTTAATAGTTCCGTTGAAGAATGGAGAAATGTTGAGTGTTAAAGTTGCTTCGAGATCCCCAGAGATATTGTACTGTACATGCATTGCTCTCCAAGGAAATGGATGTGGTATGTTTCCATTACAGATTCCAGTCCCGTCCAGGTCAAGCAAGAGATTCTTGATAACCATAGTTTGGATTCACCTGATGTCTGTGCTCCTACAGACAGGGAAACATCATTAGGTAAAACCAAAGAAAATATTAAGGAGAAAAGAGTTCATTTATTCATTGGTTTTCCATATCATTGTATCAAAAAGCAGCAATAAACGGAGACAAAAATATCAAGTTTTATGAATATTTAATACCAAGCTTGTAGTAAAGAAGTTAATGGTTGTACTCTGAGCTTCATATCTCGTTCAATCATTGAGTTGTTTAAAATATTGAACTCTGTTCATTCATGGGATAGGTGTGTTTGTCATGGAATAAGGACGAGGATTCAGTAGCAATCTCAATTTGATGATCAGTAGACCATGCAGCAGCTGCTGATTTGGTTGTTGAATATTCAGAAGTTACGATTCATCCAGCAGAGAGATGACAAGCTTATCGCTGCACTGATGATCATTGCTCTACGTGGCTACCAGAAGAACATATCTGTTAAAAAACAAATCTCAACAATAGGAGAAAGGTTATGTAACTTATGTTTGTTTATCAGTTGTAATCTTGAGGTGAAAACCATCATTGTTGTCCTATATCTTGAGAAATGATTTTTCTTTTTTTGTTTTTGTTTTTTTGCTGTTCATTAGTTTCTGTCAAGACTGAGCAGCCAGATAAAGGGAGAGATAGCAGCCAACAAGAACAACCAGAGAGTTCATCTTCAGGTTAGTTGTAAGGAATCAGTTATAATGAAACCTTTGACATTATCAGGTCTGGAATTTCACAACTTTCACCAATTAAAACTTCTACTGGATAAAATCAAACTCTCACTGGTATTTTCATGATTTTCAGCACACATAAAGTGACTGTACAGGTTCTTGAGAACAGCAGCTTAATAATATGTGCTGATAGTGAGAAGTAATACCAGGCTTATGTTAGGTATGGAATTGATGCCGATGCTATGACTGACGATTGTTAACAGACTTACGTTGTGTTTTATGTTCTTAATGTCTGCTGGCATAAATATGCCAATGTCTTTGTTTTCTACTGGCAAACAAAAAATCCCTTGAGTAAATAGCCCAAATTACAACACATATATATATTTATATATATGTTGTAGGGATGATTTGTTAAGTAATAAAGGAGAAAGAATGTTCCAGACATCCAGTAATTATGGCTCTGGAAATGGTGTTGCAATGGCAAGGCAAACTATTGAGTCAATTATTTGCCCAGTGTTTAAATTTAATATTTTAACAAAAGGGAAACTTACAAAATGGAAACATTAGGTATAGCAAATCAATTTCAAGAGACATCTTAAACATTATCTACTCAACGAATAATATTTGGATGTTCTGCCTTATTATGAGCATTGTATTAATGTTTCCTTTCCCAGTTCTGTTAAACCCCTATGTGTGAGCTTTTTCCTATGTGTTTTCTTGATGTTTTCTTTTCTCTATATAAAATTCAATTTTCCCCTTTTACTTTCGAAAAGTCTTCTGGTCCCGCTGCCTCATTGCAATAACTATGTATTAACACATGTACATCATTGTGATTATATGGCTGAAATAAGCGAAAACAAAACATATTATGTTTAGCTTAATTGCCATTGGCAGTGTGTCTGTATATCTATGTCTGTCAACATCAGTAGGAAGACTGTCGCAGTTTTCACACTCTGAGCTGCTTCAAGGGTCAATAGGTTATCTCAAGGGTCAATAGGTAATCTCTTCAAGGGTCAATAGGTTATCTCAAATAGTCCTTGCAAGACTTTCTTAATGGATCACCCGGTTATCTCAATGGTCTTAAAATTGGTCTTATGCTCAGTGATATATACTAGATGACTTTGGCTTCGACAGTAAGTTGTGAAAATATTTCACAGTGTATAAACAATGTCATGTGACTCTCATTCCTTAATAACAATTATTGAAATGATGGTTGGTGGCAGAACTGATTTGCTAGCTCAAAATAGGTGAAAGAAAATGTCCACGTGCTCATAGGTTAAACATCTGTGTGTCTATCGTTCACATAGGAGACTGTTCTTTTAGATATTGAAACATTTTGGCAAAAAGACTCAATATTTTAAAATCCTTATCAGTGAATTAATTGGTTGATGCCTACAAACGAGTGCTACAAATAAGAGCTGGAAATTTTCTGGTTCTCACTTAATTCTTTGACAAATTTAACTGATAAGTCAGATAGTTAGGTGGAATTTGGAGCAAATTATATGGGTAGAAATCACAAAGCCTTCTTTTTCTTGTTATGTGTACTACAACTGCTACACAATGCAAATTTGTTATGAAGTAGCCCCATTTGTATAGCATATTCTATGCCCTACTAAGATGTAAAAATGATGTTGAGTTGTGTAGAATTTGTTTCTTTTTCACCATATAGATGCACATGATGAATCGGTGCCATTTACCATGCAGACCACAACAGACACCAGCACCCAACACCCTGATGTGGAATGTATCCAAGAAGCTATTGTACTCAGTCGAAGTCCATCCCCGGTACCCGGAAATCATAACATACCGGCTACCGAGCAAAATGAAGCCTTTGACTGCATCCATGCAGACAAACAGAGTCAGTCACAAAGACCCACGGCCGGTTGTTCAAGTTATCCTTCCCCTCCACCTGTAAGGTTTATGCCTGCACTACAAGGTAGTCATGTCGAACAGTGCGAAACACCCTTTGATGAACCAAATTATTCCACTTACCTTAGAGCAATGCTCGCTCAAGCCGAGAGACTCGCTTACCAGAGCCGGCCTATTACAAGTTATAGTATTGATAGTGTGCAGACTGACACTGTACCATTGCAACAGGATGTTGGTAGAGATGATAAATTGAGACAACAGCGTAAGAGACTTTACCCCGCCAGGGGTGCAGAACCATCAGATGTTGGTCCTGCAAGTATCTCAGAGGCAGTGAGTTTACAGCCTGCAGCTGGAACCAGATCATCATCAAAGAGGAAATGCTTACCAACTAAAAGAGATGTAACAGGTAGGTTGGCCATGAACAGAGTTCTACTCATTGTTACACATCTTTAAAATATTGTTTCAATTACAGTGTTGTTATATCATGATTATACCCAGTTTGTGGTACACATTACATCTAACCATTAGCAAAAACATAAAATAGTCTCTGAATATTTACAAGATTTATTCTCTTTTAGTTTGTTTTGTGTCGCAGGTCTCCATTTATTGTTTTGTTCTCTATTCGTCATACTAACATATATGTGACTGCTTCTTAGCTGCAATCAACAGGACTAACCATGACTCCTTTTAACAACTAAACCATCTCTCCCATCCAAACCCTCAGCATTATATCTGTATTGCTCAAATACTGCAGCATGATAATGAAAATGTGTGGTTGTTGATGACAGTAGTTCTAAGCTGTGATTTTCAAACCATTCTTGTTATGACAGAGTTGTAGATGTGTTTCTGAAATTATCACAGATTTACTGTTTCAATATTCTAATATGCTGACTTGAAATAAGTTGGATGACAAATCATTAGTTTTTACAAAGCATGTTTATGAGATGGTTACATTTTATGGCATTTCATATTTATATGTACTAACCTAACCACATTTTTATTAGGTATTACTATTAAACATGAAATCAGATCAAAATTAATTTGTAAATGTTAAATATTATTAATTATGACCAGCTGTCTCCCCCTACATTAAAGTTACTCTAGCTACCTGTCAAAAAAAAAATCTACTTTTGAATATTTAGAGAACTTTCTTCCTTCAGCTATTCTTTGGGATGATGTTATGGAAACGCAAACAGCTTATATGTTAATAGTTTAATGCAAATGAAATTTTTTCCTTAGAATGTGTATCGATTTTCAGAGAGCTTGTGTTGGGGCTTTAGGTCATTGATCAGCTGTCATTTTCTTGCTCTCCTATCAGGGGCTACGTCAACCTCCCGTACTGCAGAGGCTAACGACCCTGTCGTTTCTGTCAGTCATCGACCCAGGTCATCACAACACCAAAGTTTACCTCTGACCCTCGTACCCAGGGTGGTCCTTCATGCCAAGGAAGTCATTCGGAACTTCGTACAAGATGAGCAGACACAAGTTGAGGCTTTGAATCTTTCTAAGAAACAGTCGGCCATTCGAAAGAAAAGTGCACAATCGCCTACTTTGGTAAAATTATGTGCTTGCTGTGGATCGAAGATGTCCAAACATTATAAAATCAAGTTAGGTGACCGAGAACATTACTTTTGTTTCATGTGTCATAAGATGTTCACACAGGATAAACAGCTGCAAAAGTATGTTAGAATTATTCCACACCCAAAGAACAAACCTTCCAAATAACCTGTTGCATCATTGATTTTCACGTTTTATGCTGAGGTTCTATTGGAAATGTCTAAAGTCCTTGCTTGTAATGAGTTGTTGCACTTGAGAAGAAGTTTTATAATAAGTTTTTTTTAAAATAATAACGAAATGGCTGTATCCAGATAGATGTCCTAGCCTGATTGAGGGATGCATCAAGGTTTGATCTGAATAATTTCAAAGTTACAGCATAAGATACAGGTATAAGTTGTGGTATTCTCCCAAGTATGTATTAATATATGCATACCAATATTACAACTAATTTCAAGTTAATGTTTTTACTAAAAAGTAACTACTTGTTATTTGCATGAATGATTTATTTTCTACATCCTCATAACTGAGTAATATTGATGCTTTCATGAAACTATAACAAGGTGAAGTGCATCCATGACATATATGACAAGAAAATTGTCTATATTATGCATTATTAGAGGACAAATTAATACCAGGATTCACTTTATATAATATGTATGAGAGTTAAGAAGAAATACTGTTATAGGTAAAAGTGTTTGTTGTGGTAAGAGTGATGAAGTGCTACAATGGAGAAAGATGTAAAAAGAATAAAGTTGTTTTCATAATTGCATCTTCAATATGATTTATTATTTCATTAATTGCAAAATTCCTAGTTTCAAAAAATTGAGTGTTTTGCTAGTTATTTAGTTAGTAGGACAATATTAAAGTTTCTTATTATGGAAAGGTCAATACCAAAATATTATCCCGAAGCCATTCTCAATCTGTCTCTGTTCCTATTAGCTTCCAACTGATGCAGCTACTTCTCCCAGTCCCCCCCCCCCATCCCCTTCCCCAGTCACATCCACTGTTAACATGCTATTACTTTGCTACGGAATAACATTCTTTGCAGACACAAGATTGTGGGAGCAAGACTGCCAGACAGATCTCTCCTGGGCAATGCCAAGAATGGAATATACTTTTAAAATGGTCATAAGAAAAGGACAACTTGATGAAGACTCACACTTTAAAGTTGTTCTGACATTATTGACTTTACCTTTGTGTTTCGATTTTTAAAGTTTTTCAAGTACATTTGTATGGTAACAAACTGAAATAGTATCTGTTAATTCTTCTACTGGAATGCACCTCACACTGCGCCATAAAATAGTAATTATCCACAGCTGCTTGCGGCTAACTTTGGTATTACAGCCACAAGATCACAAGGTTAACACAAATAACTCTCAAACTTCATTGGAGGAGGAACTTTTATGTTAATAAAATTTATTGCTTGCAAAAAGAAAGAAAGTTAAACAGCTAGTAGAAAAGGGTTCTGTTCATATTTGTACACATAGTAACATAGTAACATGATGCTAACCAACTCAAAATCAATATACACATATAATATGAACTCTGACCAGAGGTCTCGATATATTAGCATTCTCTCAAAGTTGCCAGGGATTCTAAGTCTATTTACAGTCTTATCTTTCAGGAAGATGGCAAACCATCTTCATTAATTGCTTGATTATTGCAATTATAAGGTTAATATTGCAGTGAATTAAAAGTATCACTTCAAATTAATCAATATGTTAATGACCCATCAGGAAACAAAGGACGATTTGACTACTTATATATGGAGGTGGTGGTGCCAGGTGATGGTGGTGGTAGTCTGTGTTGATGGGGGGGGTGGGGGGAGGGCTGACCTCCCTCATCGGAATCCGTCAAAGCCCCCCCCTCCAATCCCAAATTTTTACCCGGGCCCTAGGAGTCTATAGAGAGCATCCTGATCAAATCAGAGAGATTCGACATATAGCCGCCACCAAATTTTGTAGTGCTACATAGCCTTATGATTTTTTTTCAATTTTGGCACCAAATCGCGACTTTTGCGATTCTTGCCAAAATCATGCATATAGATCAGGGGGCACTTCGGATTATATAGAAGGGATAAAATCGTTACAATTCATTCCGCCATGTTTTTACATCTGTAGGCCATGCTGATTTCTCTGCCGGTGTGAAGTGACTTTCAAACTTTTAAAAAAAATCATTGTTTTCATTTAAAAACATACGGGTTAAAGGTAAGCAAAAATTTTTGTCTTTATATTTCGCTATGGCCCCTATCTAAAGATAACGGCGTTTTTTCAATAATTATTGGCTTGAATGAATCGTCCTGAGAAATTGATATTTTCTGTCGCTAAAGCTTAGGAGAAGCCCAATCAACTCCTTCATGTTAATTTTTTAGCCCAAATCCCTGAGTCAGCATTCTTCCTAGATCAATTTATATGCGTTGAAGGAGGAAGAATGACGTCATAAGACATCGCCTGAAGCCACTCATCAAACTGGTGGCGCTTTGCTTGTACGGCAAGCAGAGCCGTATACGGCTCTGACGGCAAGCAGAGCCGTATATCTAAATATACGGCTCTGACGGCAAGAAAGTACCAGCGCGTAGTTCAAAACACTATGTCTTTGACATAACTCAAGTGATAAAGTTGACATAAATCATTCCAAATGGGGATATTATGTGCCGCATTTCGTCAAAAATGTGGCAGTGGACTGCAGCTTGACAGGTAATTCTTAAGAAGCGATAGCAGAAGCAATTACATAGGAATCTAATTACTTTACTAGTGTCGTCTGCTCAGCTAGAGCTGTTAGGCTATGTATTGTTGTTCACTGCACCTTGGAAAGTTTGATATATGCTAGTTAGCCTAGCCTAGGCCCCTAGACCAGCTACGGCTGTCTTTTTGGATGCGATATGACTTAAACCTAATGACAGCAACTATCACCACCTCATTTTACTTAAAACTGTATCCCTAACGATAGATCTACATGTCAGAATAACTTTGGACGACGGTTATGATGTAATGGGCTTATCACAATAGTACGCATGGACACTTCGAAGTTCGGACACCTAAGCCTTGAAACACCCCAAATCTATAACTTCCTTTTATTGGCAAATATGTAAGTACTTGCTTGCACACGGGTCATCCACTACCCACTCCCCTGGTCCTCTAATTCTACGACCCAGGAACAACTCAGCTGGAGAGAACACAGTAGAGTCATGCCGGTATGAATTAAGTGCGAACATAAACTCTGGGACATGCTTATCCCACTCTTTGTGGTCCCCTTTAACAAAGCAAGCCAACATTGAGACAAGGTTTCTATTTACCCTCTCCACCCAGTTCGACTGTGGATGATAGGGAGTAGTGAATACCCTTTTCACTCCCCACAGAATGCACACCTCTGCTACCTGTTTACACACCATTTGAGGGCCATTATCTGATACAAGGGTCCCACAAGATCCCCAGAGACAAAAAAGTTTCCTCACAACCATAGCTACCACTCTGCCTGTTGCCCTTTCAAGGTAAACAAGAGACAGAATTTGGAGAAGTGATCTGTAAAAACCAAAATATACAGATTGCCTTCCTTACTTTGCGGAAAGGGACCAATAATGTCCATGGCAAGAACATGCCATGGGTAAATGCTAGATGTGCTTTCCATATAGCCTGTAGGTCTTTGATAAACCGGTTTCACCAATTGACATATTCTACACCTCTTTACAAATCTCTCAACTGCTCTCCTGACACCTTTCCAATAAAACCTTTCTTGAATCTTTGAAACGGTCTTCCTAATCCCCAGATGCGGACACGTAGGGGTACAGTGGTAGTGAGTGATAACCTCATGAATTAGTTGCTCAGGAACTACAACTTTGTTATTTCCCGAACCATCCAAAAACATCAACAGACCATTCTCAAGAATATACTTTCGATCAGAATGGCCTACCCCGTTGATCAAGCCTTGAATAATTTGTAACAGATCTGGGTCTTTTTGTTGTGCCAAAATTACCTTATTCATATCTGGTAGGATAAGAGACTTGCTACATTCACCACTTCCTATGGGCAGGCTGTCATCTAACGACAAAGGTGAAAAATCAGAGCACTCAGTACAAAAGTACTTGTCAATTCTATCAACCTCTTGCTTACTGAGACCCAGACATGCCCAATGGAACCACTTTTCACACCCTTCACACTGGATCCAGAACACTGTCTCTGCAGGATCCCCTTTACAACCTCGATAAAAACAAACATTCTTGTCATAATTAACATTACCAATACAGGCTCTGGAGAGAGCATCTGGAAGAAGATTTTGGGAACCTGGCCTGTAGTGTACAGTATAATCAAACTCTTGAAGTCTAAGCCTTGGTCTAAGAGTAAGACTCTACTCAGCCTAGCCAGGTATGTTCTGGATAGTAACTTTAATTACAGGCTATTTGCCTAAATTTACTCAACTATGATTTAAAGGCCTAATGATATTCACTAACCATGTTCGGACAAAGCTCTGTAGGCAAAACGACACACTCAAGCCGAGTCGTGATAACATCTCATCTTTTTGATGACAATTTACATGTGACTGAATGTAGACATGCATCAAACTTTTTGCACTCTCACTTCATAAAGTGGGGTCTGTTTTCCTACATAAACTACTACCAGGGTTCTGCCGCTGCCGGTCGGCGCCGGTCGGGCCCGACCAGCACGCTGAATTACCGACCGCCACAATCTGCCTGAGTGACTTTTCCGACCGGCACATATTTTCGATAGGAACTCCAAAAAACAGCTCCATAGCCGGAGGGTCGAACGTACAGAAACAATCTGTTTGAGACTAGGGGAAATCCAGTTCATAACTGTTCAAATTTCAAAATATCCAACACATCACAGTGTCATACTTAGTAAAAATTACCAGAGTTCCGCATTCCAGACCAATGACTGTTTTCCGTTTCCAACTCCCGATCGTACTTTTGAT
>JAIPMN010000503.1:0-30487 GCA_020650975.1 Apostichopus californicus
AAAACTTAGAACTAGGAGCAAAATCGCCCCCAGTAAAATGTCACTATGATATGTCATTACTAATTTCAGAGACAGTATCAAACAAATCAGTCATTATTTTTGGATTATTTCTGTTTGAATACAACAGTTTTGAGTCCCAAAAATGTTGATGTTATCGTTGCAGCCATTCCACGATATTTTCATCAGTGCGGTAATTGAGTCATTGCCACAATTTTAGTGTGCATATTAACATGTGTTATGTGCTACTAGCATACGTTGCCTTGTGATTTCTATTGATGCACATGGCCAGTTTGTCTAGCCTATGGCTATTTTAGGACATAATTATACACATACTCATTAAGTTTCAGCAATTCCCACCGATAATTGTTTTAACATTTTCATGAAAAGGCCTACACTATGTTATGTAAGTGCTATATGTACGTTCGATCGATCAAACATAGCCTTGGCTCTCAGCCTAAATGTATGGCGGTAAAATGGAGAGATTTCTAATTCCCCACAGGGCCCACCCCAGCAAAAACAATAACAAATGATAAAAAGGTGCCCGAATGTAGAAAAAAAATATGAAAAGTTGTTTTTAAAGAGGCCACTGTAAAACAGTAGAAGAAGGATTGGCTGGTTTGTAAACGAAAGGATAACAAGCTATTTTCTGTAAAGTTTTACATCAATAAATCAGTTCATGGTTTAAAGGCATTGAAGACTCGCCCCAAACCGTGTGCGACCATCTGAAAAAGTTAACTTTCTGTTGCTTGCAAGTGACGTTTTGTTTGTATCGCAACAAAATGCAGACAGTAATGAAACGTGATACCTTGTTATCTTTAGCTGGACCTGAGATGTCCATCACTGTATCGTTTGTATACTGTGCTGTGGGTATTGACCGCAGCTGTATGTACTGACTGTACACTAGTGTCTAATTACCGACGGTAGCAAGCTGTGTTTATTTTCTGGGATCGATGGTGGTGTTTAACACTTCTGTTACACCTCATTCGAAACTAGGTCAAATTACTGGCATTAGACGTTTCTTTTTGAGCAAGTCTTCACACCCTTAAAAGAACACATTTCATAGTACATTTAATGATCCATTTTCTGTATATAAAGTGTCAAACATGTAACTCATAAAATAGTCACTGCCTTCAAAATAGCCCCCCCCCCCCAAATTGTCACAAGGGCAATTTTTTCGGGGGGAGGGGGGGGAACAGCCCCATAAAATAGAATTTAGATTTTACCCTGACATGCATGAACATTAGTTATTCATTTGTTTATGTTTGGCATTCTACTTGCAAGAGGGCTGTGAATGCAGACCATACTTTGAATGTTTAAAGTGGGTGATGGGTTTTGGAATAAAGTAACAATAAAGACAAAAGCATAAAGAAGGGAAAGGAGGTGCCTTACAGGGGTGAGTACAACAATGGTGCACTGAAGTTGAATAGCTGATTGAAAAGCAATGGAACCATACAACATTGATTGATACAGGGGTGAGTACAACAGAAAGGTGTACTGAAGTTGAAGAGCTGATTGAAATTAGACAACGTAATGAAACCATACAACATAGATACAGGGGTGAGTACCACAAAGGTGTTCTGAAGTTGAAGAGCTGATTGAAATTAGACAACGTAATGAAACCATACAACATAGATACAGGGGTGAGTACAACAAGGTGTACTGAAGTTGAATAGCTGATTGTAATTAGACAACGTAATGAAACCATACAACATAGATACAGGGGTGAGTACAACAAAGGTGTACTGAAGTTGAATAGCTGATTGTAATTAGACAACGTAATGGAACCATACAACATAGATACAGGGGTGAGTACAACAAGGTGTACTGAAGTTGAATAGCTGATTGTAATTAGACAACGTAATGGAACCATACAACATAGATACAGGGGTGAGTACAACAAAGGTGTACTGAAGTTGAATAGCTGATTGTAATTAGACAACGTTATGAAACCATACAACATAGATACAGGGGTGAGTACAACAAAGGTGTACTGAAGTTGAATAGCTGATTGTTATTAGACAATGTAATGGAACCATACAACATAGATACAGGGGTGAGTACAACAAAGGTGTACTGAAGTTGAATAGCTGATTGTAATTAGACAACGTAATGGAACCATACAACATAGATACAGGGGTGAGTACAACAAAGGTGTACTGAAGTTGAATAGCTGATTGTAATTAGACAACGCAATGGAACCATACAACATAGATATGGCAACTTACTAGCAATAAATGTCATGACATGTAGAGAGAAACCTTCAACGGGCAAAGATAGAATCTGTGTAATGAAAACACCTTTACACTGTAAAATATAGATTAGTGGAATCTAGGAGCAGTGAGTGCTTCCCCTACATACCAACACCAACAACTCAACACCTTATGCAGAGAACATTATTATGAGGAAAATGCTAAAAAGACAAGTACGGTAATACTCTGCATTGGTGGTAATCGTATAGTCATTCCAAATATAGATAGCAAGTGAAAGCACTGAAAACAATGACAGCTAATATAAAGAAAACTTCAAACAAGTAGCAACATTTTGCTTTGTCTAAAGGAACAGCCAAACTAATCAATAAATAGATAATAAATGTTTAAGAACAAGATTCCCTTTCATATCAATGTTAGACATGTTGAAGTAATCAGATTCCTAGCAGAGTATCAAGGTTAGTGTACTATAATTAACATCTGTTTGGAATAATCCTTAAATTCTGACAACTTTATACGTGCTGAAGCGTGACGACTGGGTTTTGTTCTTCAAGATTAAAACTAGTGGCAGCTGCTGATTGTGTGGAGCAAAGTCTTTAATTAGTAAAGTCACTTTGATTATGTTGTAAAACTCTGAACGACGTTTTATGTAGCCAAAAATTGCAGATGGGTTGTAAACAAGTTTTCCTGATTTTATTTAATGACTTTCACTGTCTGTCACTAAATGATAACAATGTTCAACCCTAGCTTCAAGTCAATTAAGGAAATTATTAGACATCTTTGAAAGCTTTCTTTTGGTTCTGTGGTACACTGGTAATATCATGTCAAGTACACATGTCCATAGCTAAAAACATTATGCATTTATAATTTCTTTCAAAGCTGATTAAAATTATAACAAGAAACAAAGAGGCCTTTTAATTTCATATGAAAAGATTTAATGTGAAATGTACACACAAGTTTCATTCAAGCTTTTCTTCTGGAGTTATCCTGTTTAAAACACTGACTTTGAGCTCTGATGACCTCAGATGACCTTTGACTTCCACAAAACAATAGTGATATTGTACTCAGGAAGGTGGATCCAAAGATCACCTATGAAGTTCATCTAAACTTTACTGTAGTAGAGGTATTATACTTAAAAGCTTTTAGACTTACATCTTTGCTGACCTCAAATGACCTATGAAATCAACATAAAACAACATTTTTGTAATAACTACTGTGAATCTGAACTTCATCCACATTTTAACTTTTGAAGTTTATGTTTTCAGACTCTGACCTGTGTTGACCTCACCTAAAATGACCTTTGACCGTCAGAGAACAATGTGTGCCTTGAACTAACCAGGCAAATCCACTAACGAAATATAAATTCATCCAACCTTTTCTTTGGAGTAATCTTATTTACAAGGTTTTCAGACTTTGACCTCTGTCAACACAAATGACCTTTGACCCCTCAGACAACAATATGAATCTTGTGCTCATTAAGATGGATTTACATAACAAACTGTGTGATGCTCATCCAAGCTTGACTTTCAGAGTTACCATGTCTACAAGGTTTCACACTGTGACCTGTTGACCTAAAATTACAGCCTTTGACGTCCACAGAAATGAACATGTAATCAAATAGGTTGGATCCACATATGAAGTATGAAGATCATCCAACTTTTGCAGTTATCATTTTTACAAAGTTTTCAGACTTTGACCTCTGTTGACCTAAAGTGACATTGACCTCCATCAATTTGGAAATGTTTTTGTACTCACCAAGAGGGATCTACATTCCGAGTAGGAACTTCATCCAAGCTTCACTTTGTGTGTTATCATGTTTACAGGTGTTGGTTTTTTACCTCCATCAATTTTGATAGGGTTTTTGCACTCAATAAGGTGCTTATATTTGTAAGTTATATTCAAAGAGCAAACTCGTCTGTTAAGATAATAAGGTTGAAGCAAACAGATGTATTCAAAGCAATTCCATTTTTAAGTCAGATACTGAGCACCCTCTCTACTAACCTGGGAATGGCACACACCTATACTTTTCAAAACCAGGTAACATAGCTACAGTATAGCTATTAAAGCTATATTCGCAGAAGATTATATTTTAACTTGTTTCATAAGATAGAAAACAGGCAAGATATGCCCATGTAATGACACCTGACAAGTCAACAGTAGACCTTTGACCTTTCTACTTGAATTAATATTAGAACAAATGTAATCCCGGCAACAGATATGGCTCCATGCATGGATCAACACTGACAATTGATGGTATACTGGTAGTAGCATGTACATTATATCTAAAACTACTTCTAGAAATACCTATTCACAACATGACCATCCATTGTATACATATCCTCACAATGTGTCTTGCTTGCTCTGATCAAATCAATACACAGAAACAGACAAACATACTACATTAAGATGATAAACAGTGAAAAGCTGTTTAAGCTTCAGAGTGATTGTTGATTTGTAGAGACAAATAACAGAGGAGGAAACATTTAATCTAATAAAAGTAGACAAAGAGAGATTTAATGTAACAGTTATTTTCCAATGATAAATGTAAATTGCAGAAGTTATCACATACTGTAATGAAATACTTTGACAGGTCTGTTAGAAGTTGGAAAGTTGATTAAATCGAGTTCACATTACGCACACATAAAGTTAACAAGTGCATTTGGAGCAGCGCCTTGCCCGACATTAACATGGTGAGAATTGTTACGTAGCAAGTGAACTTTTCTCTCCGATTCTGTTACATCTTTTGGAGATTTTAAGACAGAGGAAACAGGTGTATGGGTTTTATAGGTTTATGTCTAATGTTAACAGCATGTTTCATTAAATCCATTGTACACATAGGTTAAAGTTGAGCACAGTTAACTGTTGGTTGCACCAAGTGGGGCAAGTAACAAATACTTTTATAGACAATGTCTATATGACTCTAAATTATGAGAAGAATATCAGGGTCCATTAGTACATGATATCTGTCTACAGTAGAAAACATTACCACAGTACTTAGACAAGGAATCTTGACACTGTGTATGAAGAATATACCATCTGTGACATCCTCTTGTTACATTGATAGTCTGGTAATAACATATTGAACAGGACCCAATGGTTTCACAAATCACTGAACCAACTATGAGCAATACATGCCATTTGAAACATGTCTGAGTGAAAGCATTAAGAATATTCTCCTGGGTATTCTTTGGTCTTTGAGATGATTAAGTAATGTTAGTTTATAGCTCACATGCATGTTTACTATTGATCACCTACAAATCAATGCATAAATCATATTACACTTAAACAAAGGTGATCCCACATCAAGGCAATTAAGTAAAATCCTTATTATATACACTTGTTCAAGCAGCAAAACAAATCCATCTAATACTACTACGGAAATATCAAGGTTTGGAATTTCTTCACATTCAAGACTATGCTGGTCTTACAATGTATGTAATCGTTTGAATTATGCTTGATATTTCTCTACTCTATGTATTTAGTTTATACTAGCTGATGTTGCTGAATACCATCAGCTATTGAATGAACATTGATATTGACATTGATAATGACAGAAACAGATACTGTATTACTGTATAACAGCAGCATGAAAATTGCATTTCAGCTATGATAGCTTATAAACAGAGTAAAAGACTGAGTTATTACTACATTGTACTTTTACAGTATAATTGGCCATTCAATGCTGAAAAGAAAGTAGAAGAAAACCAAGAATCCTGAATCAGAAGTAGCTCTTGCATACACACTTCTTTGCCTCTAGTTAAAGTGTAGTAGGGCAGAATAAACATTACCAAAATTTGTCAAGGACAAGATATACTGCTGCTTTTCCTTGTTTCCTGTTCCCAGCATTTGAGCTTATAGCATTCTTGAAAGAGTCATTAGATTACCTAAAGCAATATGTTTTTACTTAAATACTTAATCTTGTCAGTTTTATGCAAAGCTTCTCTAATTAGGAACACCCTTGGAGTTTTATCATTATAAAAACACTATTATTGAATTAAACCAATTTACTGCCTTAGATTAATTTGAAGAGCTAGATCGCTCTAGGAAAGAAGTTATGGAGCCTTTTAGCTGTTTATTAAAGTGCACACGCATATTCAGGCAACATTGAATTATTAAGGGTAAAAATGTAAATTAAGGGGATTTGACGTCAACATACAACAGACTTCGAGAGTTTCTCTGTAAGATAACCCCCAGACCTGAGTGACTGTTGCTCCTTTGAATAACATTTTTAAGATCAAATTAATCATAAATTGATGCATCAGTCTAACTTCTTTCATTTTCTTGAGCTAAAGATACCAGTAGAATGCACAGAATTCAAACCTCTGGATCAGTCCAGAATTAATTAAATTTAGTCAGAACTCACAGAATATCTAGTTGGATTTCATCTGGCCTGAGTAGATCAATCTAAGAGAAACTTGACAACAGTCACTAAAGTTAGTAACTAAATTAACAACTTGTAACCTAAAATATCCAGACAGGAATATTGCTGGGAACATATCTCAATGATACAGTGTATTATAAACAGATAATCTTCATGGTAGAGAAAGGTTAAACTGCTCCAAGCTGATGAATTGAATTATTTAGCAATCAGCTCGACGAAGACATTGTTCAAATCAGAGCATCCATGAACTCAAAATAATAATGGAATAATGGAATTTGATAATTCTTCAAATGCTCATTACTAAGATTCACCTGGTTTTATTAATCCATATGCTGGGTGTATTGACCGAGAAACCTGTACGTATCAAATGATAGACCGGGGTCATTGGTCAACACACCCTGTTTATCAGAGCTTGCTTTTATCAATAAACCAGGATTTTTGACTTATAAAACCTTGATCTATCACATGATTAACCAGCTTAACTGCTTGAAAAATTTGGTTTAATACTTTTAAATTGCAGATTACTCTGCAATAAACCAAGTTGTTTTGTTAACCAGGATTATCATCCAATAAGTTTGGTTTGTCACAAAAAATAGGCTTGTGAAAACAACTCCATACATTAACTGATAATGCTGGTTTATTGGTTAAAAATCTTTTTTTTTAAATATTTAACATGGATTATCACTGATAAACTTGGTTTCTCTACATATACTCGAGGTTTATTGACCAATAAACCTAGGTTATAGAAATAACTTGGTATACTGGTACATAACTGTGGTTCATCTTTTACCTTGATAGAAACAAATGTAACTACTTTTAACATTGAATTTCATTTTTCTTGCTTGCTTGATTGCAAACACAGAAAAACCGAATGTCCTCATGAAGTATATGGTCAAATCAACACCTTTCAGATGGAAAAGTATCAAAGACAAATTATGTTTTGCTATCCCAGTGTTATACATCGCTTTGCCTGGTCATACGCCTTTGCCAAACAGAAAAGATTGTGCTTCTGAATCAACAAACCATGGCTACATCATCCTACATGTTTGGAAATGATTGTTGCTTGATCATACATTATCATCATTGACACATAGCCATACACATCTGACTTAGTAAAAGAATCAGGGACCTGCTACTGCTACATGAAGACACAACATGCTTCTTCCTAGCCGACAGAATATGGGATTTAAAAGCCAGATAAACCTGATTTTTTCTTTGATAATCCAGGTTCTTCACCGATTAAACAGAATTTTCTGCTGAAGAAAGAAGTTATTTCGATTGATGCTAGTTCAGTAATAAATCTGATTTATCATACTTTGATAATCCAGGATTGTAATCAATAAACCAAGACTATCAACTGTAATACCAAGTTTATTTTGATAAACCTGGTTTCTGTGTGGTATTTCAAGTTTGTTACATAACCCAGGTGAACCAGTCTAAAAATACAGGTATATCGGACCTGCTTTATGATTGATAACCCAGGTTTACCACACAATAAACTTGGTTTCATATTACTGAGGGTTTGATCATACATATGATTAGGCAAGCATGTTTGGCCATTTCCAGAACATAAAATATTAGCCCTGTTTACCACATCACCAATGTTGATTGATCCCTGGCTCATGTTATAATCAAAAACAACACTTGCTAATTCCAAGAGAGATAAAAAAAAGCAACTTATTTTAAATGATTACAAAAGCAGTATACCTTGAACAAAACATGGACCTGGAAACAATGCCATCCTTGACTATTATAATTAAATATAAACTAACAATAATTTATAGAGAATATCATGATTCAATGTCAGTAGACCTGCTTAAAGCTCTCTTAACAACAGTACAAGATACACTGCTGGAACACTTCTTCTCTAAACCATTCGGCTTTCTTCTTCCTAGCAGAACCTTGTTTGTGTGACTCTCATTTAATTTGAACATGCCATTATTCAATGATCTTCTGAACCTAGTTTAGAAAATGTCAGACCATCCAATCAAGCGTGACATTCCTTTCCCTTTTGCCTCCATTGACCAAGCAAATGGAAACAAAATATAGGTAATAAATGTTATTTATGATTCTGTTTATGATTCTGTTTACACCATCAGTGCATTGAGCCTTGTCCAGCCTCCACTCCACCAGGGATTGATAACAAATTGCCTGCCAGAGAAGTCAACCAAGTTGCTGCTAATGTATACTTATGCATGGCTTCTAGCATTGCTAAATTAAGAGTAGTAATTAACTGCTTGCCCTGTTTTCATTGGTCAGTCTGCAAGGATGAAAGGCAATATAAAGAGATTATATATGTGTAAGTGTGACTAGAGATATCTGTACTTTTGGCCATAACTGCTACCAACCCCAAGTTGGCATGATATACAGATCAACATGTCTTTAAATATGTTGCAGCTATGCCCCACCTGTTTATAACCTATTGAAGCAATGCCCCACCTGTTTATAACCAATTGAAGCTATGCTCCACCTGTTTGTAACCCATTGAAGCTATGCCCCACCTTTTTGTAACCCATTGAAGCTATGCCCGACATGTTTGTAACCCATTGAAGCTTTGCCCCAACTGTTTGTAACCGTTAAAGCTATGCCTCACCTGTTTGTAACCCATTGAAGCTATGCCCCACCTGTTTGTAACCCATTGAAGCTATGCCCCGCCTGTTTGTAACCCATTGAAGCTATGCTTCACCAGTTTGTAACTGTTAAAGCTATGCCTCACCTGTTTGCAACCTATTGAAGCTGTGCCCCACCTGTTTGTAACCTGTTGAAGCTATGCCCCACCTGTTTGTAACCCGTTGAAGCTATGCCCCACCTGTTTTTAACCTGTTGAAGCTGTGCCCCACCTGTTTGAAACCCATTGAAGCTATGCTCCACCTGTTTGAAACCCGTTGAAGCTATGCCCCACCTGTTTGCCACCCACTGAAGCTATGCCCCACTTGCTTTTAACCCATTGAAGCAATGCCCCACCAGTTTATAACCAATTGAAGCTATGCCCCACCTGTTTGTAACCCATTCCCATTTGTCTGTTCTGAGCTTTTCTCTTATGTGCTGTAATGTTAGACTTAATCCACACATTGGCGACATTTATTTAATTAATAAAGTGTCTATTTCCAAGTAGGGCAGTTCATTTTCATGAAGAATGCCATTCATGTTTCAAGAATATATATTCCACACTCAAAACCAGTTTTTCTATACAAATGCTCACATGGATTAGATTAACACAAACAGTTACATCTATGATAGTTCTACAGGATTTGCATCTGCACAATCTAAAGTTGATATATATTCCCACAAGGTCTCAGGCAAAGTTGCTATCTATATAGGAACTACTGCCTTGAAGTAGATATTAACCCCTCTGATGTTTCTTTTCTGCCCAGCATCTGATTGAGTCAAGGCCTCATATCAATCAATCCCTGCACAAGAACTCCTTATATCAAATTACAATAGCATAGGATGGTCATCAGCCCTACTGGGGTTAAATCCTTCAAATGAAACATTAACTTACTGCAGGAGATGGATCTATACCAAGCTTTACCTGTAGAATCACGCTTAGAGGAAGTAATTAAATTCTACCTCAACAGAAAAACAGAAGTCTGCAAAAACCCTCTGTTTTCTTGATTTCACACTTAAAAGCTTTTTTATTGCTTCATCTCTTCAAGCAGGATTTTGAGTTTGTTCAACAATTTGATGAAACATTACTAAGTATCACTCAACACTAATATGGATGTTATTGATCAAACTAAGATCATCTACTTCAATTTGTTTCCCATTTGGAGGGTTAATGTAACCAATGACATTCTGGAAAGTTTTGTGTCCGATTTTAAGCAATTTGACTTCCCCTGTATGATATGAAATTAAAAACGACTAATGAAGCTATTAAAGCTAGCTGCAGTGTTAATTAGGGACAATTGTATCTGAAATTAAACCAGCAAAATGCTTTTCTACAATCAACTCAAAACAAGTTGCTGCAAATATGATGCAGGCATTTTATCATATCTGTGGTTTAATGTGAGAATGTTGAGAAAGATTCTCTCATTACTCTTCTTAAGAATTATATACAAGGATGGCTATCAATGAAACTCTCAGACACTAAACTCACATTTGAGTCAACACTGCTATTCATGAAAGATGACCTTTTTTTGCTGAGGTCTCCCATTCAATTGTTATTTCAGCTTCCGGTAATTGAGGCTTCAGTAAATAAGTTCCAACATTAAACGTGATCATGTTCACGAAGATACTGAAGTACCTGTGATATTTCTACACAGTACTATCATTGGCTTATCGATCGGTTCTGCAGTAAACATGGGTATTAAAAGTTTGTGTATGAACTACAACTTCAGTCACACAAGAAATACCTGACACAAAATACATGTCGCTTACAAGGGAGTAATATGACAATACTTAACACTTTCATTATGGCTGTGGCCTCAATTAAATACATTTCATAATCATTACTTTTTACATCTCTTAATAGGATATTCATGACCCTCCCAGGTTTGAATCAAAAGCAAGAACCAATGGTCAAATCATTCTAAATGCTAACATTAAAATGTACCAATGAATGAAGCAAAGAGTAGTTTCCTTTGCCTCTTGTTTGTATAAGAGTTTTGATCTCGTCATAGATCTTCCTGTTTGATGCGTAATTGAAAACAGAAGGGAAAAAGAATGTAGCACTTACAACGTATTCCTACTTTATTCCAGCCAAATGCGACACGTGTGTGGTACACAATTACTACGAAAGCTATTAATTTAATCATGCAAAACGTGACTACACGGGGTGCAAATATTTCATTTGGCTGAAAATTAATACATATATTTCTGCATATGTACACTACCAGTACCAGCAAATGAATAAAATGCAAACCGATGAATTTCTTGATTAATCTGTGCAATAATCATATACTCATAACAGTTATGGGGATTGGTTATGATTATAATAGAAGACAAAACTTCAAAACTAATGTGGTCAGCGTATATATATATTTCTGCATATGTACACTACCAGTACCAGCAAATGAATAAAATGCAAACCCATGAATTTCTTGATTAATCTGTGCAATAATCAAATACTCATAACAGTTATGGGGATTGGTTTATGATATAATAGAAGGCAAAACTTCAAAGTACAGACCAAGTCAGCTAACACATCACTACTAGTAAGTCTTATAATGCAAGGCATTTTACTGTAGTAAATGGTATAGTGGGATAAATCTCACATGTTCTTATGAGACAGGGCATTTGAAGTCAAATATATTTGAACCAATGCAAACTGACTAATGTGGTCAGCGTAAACTCCAAAATCCTAGAAGAAATTGCCTCACAATGTTGCAGAAATTACCAACCATGATGTTAGTTTATACAGACCAAAACTTTGCTATGAGCCTTGAATCAGGAGGCAGTTGGTAGGCCAAACCAAATAGTATGGAAGCTATACATATATACAAAGGTGGCCACTCCCAATCCATCACCTACTACTACTGCAATGGCCTCATAAATCACATTTAACATCAACAATGAAGAACTTAAAGACTAATAAATATTTGTTGCTACAAAATATGACCCTAATAAACAATTTTCAATTTTCCACTAAATGAAACAAATGTCTGTCACCCATTAAACTGTAACTAACATTCATAGAATAAAGTTAGAAGAAATCTGAAGATATCTCTCTCCTTACTGATGCACAATGAGAGCCATGTTGATAAATGTATCCATTACAGTCTTTGATATTGATTCATCATTCAGATATATATACTTACAGCTTCGCTCATTAACTTACAGGAAACATGTCCCCTATTAACTTGTTTTGATTGCAAGCAATGCCCTACTTTGAAAATAAGTACCCATGACAGATCCATTTAGGCTATCATATATCTTAATTCTCCACAAGAGTAATTGTATCTCAAGTAACAGTACTCGATGCTTGCTCGTGATGCTTATTTTCAGAGTGGCTCTCTTTCATCTTCCTGTCACAATATTTCACCCGCTGCTCTTTGTGAACGGCAGTCAGTAAATGGGTAATGTCAGGTTTCATCTCGTCAAGATCGCTGACCTATACTAATTACCAACGACTGATAAACTCTATTAAACATTACTCGTTTCTTAAGTTTTAATGGCTGAGCTCCTCGTGAGGTGCTGTGTCATTACAATCACTAACAGGTGGATCGCAATGAATTACACCACAGCACACTGTAAACTTAAGTATGGTATAGTAGAGGTATGCTAGATGTTTCTCAACATGCCTAAAAGGCAAGCAAACGTGGTAAGTGGTTGAGTTGGTAAGAAGGTAGTTTTCTGGTACTAACACCAAACAAACAAGCTGCTGCTATTTAAATCTCAAGTGAAAAGCTGTGAAGGATAATATAGTTTCAGGCAACCTGGTACCTATGCTCTGGTGGTTATCTCCTGGTGGTATTGCAGTTCATTAATTGTTTCATTAGCACATAACTGATCAACATTGTAATAGAGTAAGCAAATGTTGGAAACCATGGTTTTAACTTATGACCATTGCTGATTAAAATCAAAACAACAAGTGAAAGTTTTTCTGGGATTCGTGAACAGAAGAAAAAGCAAAACCTAGAATATATTGTCAGTTCTAAAAATGATAGTTTGAGCATTTTTCAAACACTTCATCCCAATGGAACAGTGTTTCCACAGCAAATGATTTGTAGAATACCACACAATTGGAAATTGTTGGAAATTTGAACGTTGTTTTGATGTTGCTGACCAGTTTCAATTGTTAATGTGTAAAACATGCTGATCTCTGAAATTCTCCTTTAAAGCCAACTAGATGGTGCCGTTAATCCATTGTTGTATAAATTCTACTAATAGAAACCAAACATGTTCTTTTAAGCTCGATATAAATAACAAGGCACCCTGAGATGACATTCAACACTATGTGTTCTTGATAACTTTGCAAAACAATGTCAACATGTCATCGAGGCCTTAAAAGTCGGATGTTTTTTCTATTGAGAGGAACTGACCAAATGGTCTGTGTATTAGACTAAATTGTCCAATCACATTAAGTGATGAACATCACTTGTATAAAGGGTCATTTCTCAAAAATTAAAACACAACTCGGACTAATAGCATTGTGGTTTAATGGTCTATAATATATCAAAACATGTGCCTACAGTCATCCTTTAAGGTAATTTCAATTCACAATTGCACAGCGTGACACTTGCATTTAATACCACTTAATATTTCATATAAAGGTCTCACAGAAGAAAAGTAAAGTATGTTACTTGTGTGAACTTTTTCTACATCTTGGCTCCTGTCGGAGATGTTGTGATAAGGTTTTCTAAAATGTAAATCAAATGTATGTCACTCCAAAGCTTAAGGAAGATTGTGCATTCTGTTATGATAATTCTAAATCGCTCTTTGGAAAGTGACAACTCAATAAGTTAAAACTCATTTTATGTTAGAGTCTTTTCATGTAGCCTAGGTGCCACACACCTATACACACACATGTCTTCAATATCGCAGAGATACCTTTTACCATCGGTAAGGAATAACAAGAATAAAGATCATTACATTTCACATACGTCTGGCATATTATGTCATTGTCATTTACTTACATTTTTTTTTTCCTCCACGTTTATTTAACCTCTTGTTGACCACGTGCGGTGATATATCACCCATAAATAAATAAACTACCTATATAAACCTGACTTTAGTGTAAATGAATGCAAATGGAGGTATAAGTATAAAGCAGAGAAAATATCATTTTACAATCTAAATGTATCTCAAGGCTAAATTTAAATCAAAGCTACAGTATGAATTGAATAAAGATTAAAGAATCTGTGAAAGTCATTTCACCCAGTATAATGACAGGTACTTGAAGCTTTAAAAAACCAGCTAGGCAGGTACTCTCGTTTACAATAAACAGTTTCCATACTAAATATTAGCATCAAGTGCCTTGGGTGTATACATTAATTACATTTTCTTAACTTAACTCTCCAAATCTTGTGCAGAAATAATATTGTAAACATCTGACCACGCACAGCTTTATAGATGTCAAAGATTATTCTATGAATACTTAATAGTAGCTTTAATTTGGATTTATCATGATTATAACTTTTTTTGACTTATACACAGGTCTGTTGAACTCATGCAACCTTCGACCTCTACCAATTTCAATAGGGTTCTTGCACTCATCAAGCAGGATGGTAAGATGAGAAGGATTGATGAAGATTATCAAGAGCAGTAAAAGAGCGATGCTGTACCTAGAGCCTAGAGGATAGCAATTACGGAAGGGAGACGGCCATACATGCATACAAAGAATTGCCAGATGCTAGAGCGAGGTAAAGACGGTAATGCATAAGGTTATATGAGGTGAGGGAGTACGCGCTGTGAATTCTACATACTAAGTATAAAGTTCAAGAAAGATATACTTCTTGAGTTATCGTGTTGCAACAACATTTCCAGACTTTGACTTCAATGTTGACTGAATGACCTTTGACCTACACCAATTTTAATTGGGTTCTTTCACTCACCAATCTGGATCTGCATACCATGTATGTGTATGAAGTTCAACAAAGATGTACTTTTTGAGTTTATCATGTTTACAAAGTTTTCAGATCTTGACCTCTATTGATTCCAAATGACCACTGAACTTCACAGAAAACAATAGGATTCCTGTACTCTATGTATAAGACGGATACACATACCAAGTATGAAGTTAATCCACCATGAACATTTAGAGTTACCATGTTTACAAGCAAGTGTCACACACACCCACACAAGCCATAACCATGCATAGCTTCCTCCTGCCTCCAGCAGGAAATCAAAATACAGATGTAACACATTGTGCAAGTTCTATAGAAATTATGTGGCTACAGTCTTGTTTGGGTTATGAATATCACTGAGTATTAGATGACAAGATATGACTCATGATACACTAAAGGAAGGCAGATCAATTTCAAATCTGAAATATGATAAATTATTTGTTGAGCATGATGAAAACAACATATCTTTAACACACTTGATGATACACAACAGGAAAATAGAGTTGTGGGTGAGGGTCTGATGAACTTGATACAGCCAGCTGCTTGACGCTTGAACTTTGGCCACATATTCCATGCTTCCTATCCACATCAATGTTGTTCAATCATATCACTCAGAATTAATTTCTAAAGACAGCTTTAGCTGAGCGAAAGTGAAGTAACATTCTAACAAACTCACATTTACCACATTAAAGGGATACTCTGGTGACAGACAGGCTGACACATATCGTAATCTTGAGAGAAACTATTCCACACTGTTAGTAGAAAAACACCCCAACACAATATCTTGCTCCTAACCCGAGATGGTTGATTGAATGTAACCTATTTTGACTGGCCAAAGCCTTGATGATTCCATTGAGCTGTACAACAGTTGGCCCTGTACAACTTCAATGAGTGCTGGATTATCGGACAAAGGTTAAAAATCATACCAGAAAGAGTATTTTACAATAAAATGGAAAGTAGAACACTGTGCTGATCTTTCTCGATTTTCTTTTAATACCTTTCCCTTTCTTTTATTTATCTTAATTTGTGTGTGTATGTGATTGTGGGTAAAAATGTCCTGTGAGAACCACGAATTAAACCTTGTTTCTTCTGAGATGCAATGTGAAATGTTCTTAAATAACTATGAGATTAATATTTTGAAGAAGCAGTCACTACCACTGGAGACTCATCTAAACCATAACATTCTCTACGAATGTTCCTCAATATCAAAAGTTGGATCACATATGACTCTAATAGTTTCTTACTTCTGACGGCCTCACGACAGCTAACGTCAGGCTATTCCACTGACTTACTGACTTAACGGATACTAAGTGTGCAAAAAACTGAACTTGTTTGACTACTGGAAAAGGTACTTAATTCTTGTTTCATTTGATAACAGAAATCAACTGCAAAATTTAGGAAAAATGTGTCTAACCTGGAATGAGTTTGTCAATCCCTTCAAAGTCTGACCTGTCTAAAATAGGCTTAGTTCCAGGTAACTTGATCATTTCCCGCAATTCCTTGATGGTAAAAGAAACTTCTAGAGGACCTCGTCGGCCAACCAAGTATACCTGTTTCACTTTACTTCTTCTCAGGGCACTGATAGCATTTTCTGAAATATCAGTTTTCTGTGGAAATAAAAATATGTAACATATTAGCAACTTGACAGGTAGATATTTTTTCGTTGTAAATTGACCAGAATGAACTTAACTGGTAACAGGATACATCTAGACTGTAGTTTAAATGAAATGAAATTCAATTGTTACTATTATGGTCATGTTTATGATAAAAGCACACAACACTAACATGCCTTTCTATAATTAGAAATTGACAAATATACTTGAAAATTTGCCAAAGCACCAATGAATACATGTATTTTAACATCCATGAGCAAACACTGGACTCCTATTTACAGCAATGAATTTATTTTAATATCAATGAATGTATTTTAACATCCATGAAGAAACACTGGTCTCCTATTTACAGCAATAAAGATATTTTAATACCCATGTGGAAACAATGGGCTCCTATTTACAGCAATGAAGATATTTTAATATCAATGAGGAAACAATGGGCTCCTATTTACATCACAGACTGGAGTATAATATATGAACATCTTCTCTGGAATCTACTTTGCTTTTTGGGCCTAATGTGTAAATAACCAATTAGGAAATCTTGTTCCTAAACCAATGAAGAAGTCTTACTTGTTGGATCATGCAAAACTGTAAATATACATACATTGCATGAAATGGTGTTAAACTTACACTTAATTAAAAAAGATGAAATCGTTGTAAGTTCAAGGATGAGATTATAGCTCAACATTCAACATGTAAAATAGCAAAAGGTAGAGTTATTATGAAGCACTATGACCAAGGGTTGAAATAACAGACAAACTACCATCGGTACTCCAACAACTTGCTGTAATGCCCTTAAAATCATCTGTTACTGACAGCCAGCTACAGTACCCATTTTAATAAATGAAGTTGCCGTAGGGGTAATAATCATGATTATCTCCATTCAGGGTGCAAAAAATTGTCTGAAACCCTGGCCCTGATATAAGTGCCTCAAAAACAGCTAATAAGCAGTCTCAGGAAGTAACATCTAGATCAATATATACAGTTCACAAACCATCTCATGATTTGTTCCTGTTTTCTGCCATTTCTAAACATGTTTTTTTCTCACTTTGGAAAAGTGCACTTTCAAATTCTGGATATTGTTGTTATGCCCATTTGAAAATTGACAAACTGCTGTCCTGCCTGCAATTTCAATGAAAATCAAAGGCAATTATTATCATGCACTAATACTGTTGCCTTGACCCCTTTAGACCCTTTATATGTTGTCAACAAGTCTTTTGTTATCGTAGTATGTTTGATGGGGAAAGGGGAGGGAAAGGGGAGGGAAAGGGGGAGTTAAAGGGGGGGGAGAGGAAGGGAATGAGGAAGACAGGATAACACAACAAACAAAGAGTATGATGGCATAGAACCATGTTGTGATGAAAACACAGTGTTACTGAAATTTTACAAAATCAAAATCAAACTGAAAACATATCAATTCCTTTATCCACAACATGTAAAACGCCTCAATAAATTGACCCATGTGAGCAGGTACATGACTATTAAATATCTCTTTAATAGCTGAAATCTCTGTGGACCTTCCTGTGTCAAGGTGGTTGCACTGTTCTATTTTGTAGTAGGCCATAAAATGCAATGCATAACAAGAAAAAAAACTTGATATATATATATATATATATATGACTCCTGGAAAATGTGGAAAATGGAACTACCTTGGATGGTCTCTTACTCTAAACCAGAGAGATAGTTAAAACGTCTGTTTCTTATTGAAAAATTACACATGACATATTTATGACTCCAGAAACCTTAGTTTTGATGCAAGATGTATGATGCCAATCAATTGATGATATTTGACTGTGAAAGGCTGGGCTAGTCATAGTTATTTTGGCACAAATCTATCTTAAATTGTCACTGCCCATTGATAGACTAGGCCCCATACAGGTTCCATGAAACAACAGTCTTTGTACACATTACATACTGCATGCAATCAACAGGATAAATTTATTTGAACTGCAGTTGTTAGTAGTGACCGAGTTACCTAAAGCAGGATTCAAGATCCCACAGAAACATGATTTCTTTTCCAAAACCTACATGGAAATAGAAACAACTTAAGTGAAATAGAAATGACTTAGGTGACTTGAGAAATGGAGGACTAATCAAGCAGCACTTGGGTGTTACAGTGATTTGAGAATGGAGGACTAATCAAGCAGCACTTGGGTGAAGTATTTATGGTGACTTGAGAAATGGAGGACTAATCAAACATCACTTGGGTGAAGTATTTATGGTGACTTGAGAAATGGAGGACTAATCAAACATCACTTGGGTGAAGTATTTATGGTGACTTGAGAAATGGAGGACTAATCAAGCAGCACTTGGGTGTTACAGTGATTTGAGAATGGAGGACTAATCAAGCAGCACTTGGGTGAAGTATTTACTGTGACTTGAGAAATGGAGGACTAATCAAGCAGCACTTGGGTGTTACAGTGACTTGAGAAATGGAGGACTAATCAAGCAGCACTTGGGTGAAGTATTTACTGTGACTTGAGAAATGGAGGACTAATCAAGCAGCACTTGGGTGAAGTATTTACGGTGATTTGAGAAATGGCTTTGGACTTGAAAGTACGTAACTACGTATGTTCACATCTTTAACCACTCAACACCAATTGGGCTAAGAATATTTATGCACAGGAATTTTTAGAACATTTAAGACGAAACAGGTTTGTTCTTCTGTCATACCTTAACCTCTAAAAATTGAATCAAGGCTTTAAATGATAAATCACAGTGAACAAATGTGTCCTATGCTAAACGCATTGACAATGTTACAAGTAGCTTGCATGTTGCACAGGGACTAACTAGATGTCGTGATTGATAGGGACATCACTCTCTCATATTTTTGTTTTTTCCTTGAAATATAATATGCTTGGTAAGATTGCCCATACCAGTCAATGAAGTCTACATTATGACTCTCAAAATGTAGATTTATTTGAGAGAGAAAGAAATCCTTAATTGACTTGAATGGGCTTAAAAGTTAGATACACCAGGAACATATCCTAAATGATGGCAGTGTTCACTATTGAGCTGTGAGTACAAAGTCACAACACACCTAGTCATCACCAAATTCATTCAAAACACTCATAATTTGAATTTACTTTCCCAATAGGTTTCTGCTTTAGTTACTAGCATATATATATATATGTGTGAATATTGCAAGAAAATATATCTTTCCTCTGTGGATAAATGGTTTTCACAAAGGAAAGTAAAACAGCAATATTTTGTAATTCAGTTGGCATCCTTAAAGGCATTGAAGACTCACCCCACACCGCGTACGGCTATCTCAAAAAGTTAACTTTCTGTTGCTTGCAAGTGACGTTTTATTTGTGTCGCTACAAAATGCAGACAGTAATGAAACGTGATACCTTGTTATCTTTAGCTGGACCTGAGCTGTCCATCGCTATATCGTATGTATACTGTGCTGTGGGTATTGACCATAGCTGCATGTACTGACTATAACTCTAGTGTCTAATTACCAAAGGTAGCAAGCTGTGTGTGTATTTTCTGGGATCTATGGTGGTGTTTAACACTTCTGTTACACCTCATTCGAAACTAGGTCAAATTACCAGCATTAGACATTTCTTTTTGCATCGTGAGTCTTCACACCCTTTAAGCACTCATAGAATCAATTCTTTTTTTTGTAAACAGCTAGCTATCTGATGCTAAATCCTTCAGTATCAGTCTTACCACAGAGACAATACAAGGTTTTACTCTTCCTTATTTGATTTCTCTGAGCACATTCTAAATTGGAATGGTTGCTATATAAAATATTAGCTATTTAAATTAACCAGCTAGAGAAATGACTCAAAACAGTACATACAACTGGAAAGCTATGTTTGGTTTCATTTCTTACATGCATGCAAATTTTTCTGATCTATCACAATCTAATGAATGCTCATTTTCTAGCAAAAATGTAGTAAATTGATCAGGCAAATTACAAATTAAGTATGACCTAGTGGAGTGATTTTAAGAGAAGCAACTGTCCATACAAATTTTAGAAAAAAAGTCAGCAAACATGAATAAATATTTAAAACAACAAGGGCAACACAGACTTGTCCTGACTAAAATGACTTCAACAATTAATAAGCAAAATTATTTCAAACAGATCAAAGGGAACGATTCTCCATCAAGGTTTTAAGGTTCAGGCCAATGTGCACAAACCATAAAATCTGGTCTAATTCAGTGCACTTTGGTGAC
Source organism: Apostichopus californicus (assembly GCA_020650975.1). Lineage (NCBI taxonomy): Eukaryota > Metazoa > Echinodermata > Holothuroidea > Aspidochirotida > Stichopodidae > Apostichopus > Apostichopus californicus. Next base: position 20,891 of record JAIPMN010000503.1, read on the forward strand.
ATTTCTATATCAATAGTTTAGACATATGACATATCCATCATTTTTAAGAAACACAGCCTAGGCCTTTACAGATACTCAATTTCACACTTTCCAAAAAATTAACTCTCTGCAGTCTTTAAGTACATCTGAATTATTCAAATAAGTTTCAACTTCCTTCCTGATAATGTTGTACTGCTTAACAGATTTGTCAGAAAGGCTAAATGCAAAGCAAGTCTTTAAATTTTGTGACACTGCTAGAAACATGAAAGTATTAAATATAACCATGCTAGAAGAGAGTGATTTGCCCAGTACCAAAAGGCATATTAATAACAGTATCGATAATATTGTAGAGCTAAAGTGACTAGCAAATTGCAAAAGTAACACACAGGAAATTATGAACCCAGTGTCTGGTATCACATTATTGCTTTCACAAATAAAAGAGGGAAAAAAATTCATTTGTGTGTACCAGATACATAAATTAGGCTATCCCATCATGAGTTACTGCTGTTGTTGACAACACAGTAATGTTTATCAGAATCTGATGGGATCCACCGAAGGAGAACATCCCAACGGCTTTCGTCTTAAGCACTCCTTTGAACTACACCCATCTGTGAAGTGGAAGGCCAACTTTGACCAGCATTTCAGCGAGATTATAAACATGAATGCCCATAGGATAAACTTGATCTACTTGTTTGTGTGACTTGAACTCCCAACTATACCAACAAGTCTAATCACTGAAATTGTTATAAGAATACATATGAAACTGGTGGCTACAATCCATTCATAAGAAAGATTTGGTAATTTCAGTAAACATTAATTTCTTCTCTAGTAAGTGATCTATCTCAAACAGTTTGTAGTGCTCAATCAGAGTAAGTCACAGACTATAAATGTACACCATCAGAGCCAATAAAACTTGTAACAATGGACATGGCAACTTTACAAGGGATTAACATGTGTGCATTAAACAGGTTTCATATTTTTAACATAAACATGAAAATATGTCCTCTGACCTTATTATTTTGAACTGTTTATCGAGCTGCTTTACAAGGTGAATGTAACAAACAAAGTTTCAAGGAATAAAAACCTCAATGCAGAACTAATCTTTAAAATAACAAATTTTGAAATTCTATTGGAGATCTTGAAGGTGCATATTAAAACATATTGATGAAAGCACTGGTTGGGTTTACTGTGAGTTTATCTGCTTTCTTTGTAAAGTGCCTTGAGCAGTGACTTTTGTCTACTGATTTGGCGCTATATAAGTCTCATTTATTATTATTATTATTATTATTATTATTATTATTATTATTATTATTATTATTATTATTATTATTATTATTATTATTATTATCTGCACACAACTACATTATACAGTTCTAATATAAGTTAGTGAAATGAAAACAGCTAGATAACTAATGATCTAGTGCCTGCATTTATCAAATAACTTTCACTAAAAAAAAAAATTTTAAAAATGAAGCTAAGTGATATCTACACAACCACTTTAAATTGTAATAGTTAACTGCAACTTATTATCATTTTCAGAATACCATGTAACTTGACTATATATACATACATTTTTAGGTTTAGCCTTCAAACAACAAATTCGGTATAACACTTCATTGACCACATGGAAACATGAGGTTCTTGATACAGTGCTACTTCAAACCGTAACTATCAAAATTTGGTTTATATACCGTACTCGTGTATATGACTGCCATCAACATTACGTGTGAATTCAAATGACATAACGACGCTATGACCGTGACTATTCAATTATGCATGACTTTTTAGTATCTGCTAACTACTATAACTCTCAACTGATTTCTCTGGTGACAAACACTGGCTCTCTATCAGTCCTTCAGATATTATTGTCCGTGACTCAGTTGAGTGCTCTTTCTGATCTGGGACATGAGGCCCTCAGTCTTTAGTTTAAGGGGTTCACTGACATTAGCTGCACTTCCTCTTCTAGTTGCATCAAATGTCACTAGTGGGCCAAACTTTTTGGCTATTTTCATGTCTGAGGTAGTCACATCTCAACAGTCCCAGAGGTTTTATGTCCAAACACCTCTCTAAGTCATATCAAATGCTTCATCTCAGATCAATTGTCTTTCCCCTGCTTCTACCTACCTGTAATTTGATCTGGGAATGAAATTCTCAAATGTCCTTTGAACCGTATTAAATAAGGTTTTGCCCATTACTTCAATCTTTTTATGCCAAACGAAAGTTTTAGAGTCAAGTCATGGTACTTCCTTGAAAGTGATCGTTCTCCATGACAACTCAAAAGGACAGATGACGCCACTACTTGAGTAGAAGTAATTTTTATTTTGTTTCTTCTCGGAGGAATATAAATAACTTTCATTGGGAGGTCTATTAGTAGGTATCCTCTACACTTTAACGAACCAACGCTTTAGCTGTACATCACTGACAAACAACTCCACAGGTGTCTCCAGCTACTACAAGTTCACAATTCATCAAATCTATGCTGGGTTAACTTCAGGCAGCACATATCTGTGTTTCTCCTTGACAAACAGTTAGAGGAAGAATTTTCCAAGAATTAAATTTGTTCCTTTGAGAGCTCTCATGGTCAAAGGAGCAAGCTTCTTTATCAAGCTACTAACATTCCAATCAGTAGTGTTTATGTGACACTCTTCAGGCAAATATAAATTACATAAAGAAGACTGACTCTTTACATCTTTAATTCAATATTTGCACCCTCGGGGAAGGACTGCTGCCACGAAAGAGTTTGAGTGTGCTTATTAGTAACTCTTTCAGTATCAACAGTGTTGAATTTGATCTGAAGCAGGAGATATTGATATGTATCATAGTAAACAATATGCCTTCCACTGAGAAACTAATATGATAATCCAGGGAAATGGTAATTGCTCTTTGATATATACCTAATGTTAAAACAGTACATGTTATCCAAGTACATATTTATTCAAAAATACAAAAGTAAAGAATGAGAACTAAAAATTTAAAAACAATGATTTAACAATCATCACAGCTTCAAATTATCATTACATGATAAAAACTTGATCTCCCCTCATCCCTCCTCCCTACCCCCCCCCCAACCCACCAAAAAAAACTTGTACCATTGTAAGAAACTAATAATGTATTAAGTTTGATATTTGATAGAAATTGTTGATAACATCTTTCATCTTCATGTTTAATTCATGTAAATATCTCTGTGTAATAACAGTCAGTGTAACAGGTACAAGTTGAATCATTTATAGCATTATTAAAACCTTCTGACTTGTATAATATAGTAATATTTGGGCATCCCTCTGTGTTGTTGCATGCAATAGCTGTAAACTATGATGATCATGTACACTGTTGTAATATAGTATTAATACAAAAATACCTGAAAATTCTGTGCATTCCATCAAAAGGTATTATTATTATTATTATTATTATTTTTATTATTATTATTATTAATATTATTAATTTTATTAATATTATTAATATTATTAATATTATTATAATTATTATTGTTATTTTTATTATTATTATTATTATTGTTGTTATTAATATTATTATTGGCAATAAATCAGAAATTGCTTCAATTCGGATGCAGAGTTAACAGGTTTCCGCAGTTTCTCATGAGACTAGTCAGTTTGGAATACATACTGTATGTTGAGAGGAGACGGTTAGAGGATGCAGTTTATTTACAATACAGCTACAAACCGTTATCTCAAAAAGTTCCTCCCTGCTCCTCCCCCCCCCCCTCCCTCTATGGTCTACCCCACCTCCTTTTTTTCTCAAAATGAAATCTAAGTTACATGGATGTATATATAAGCTGGCACAATGTTCCCTCCAGGTACATTATAATATGTATACAGTGCTGTTAATGTCAAAGAGTTGGCAGGTTTACCTGTATAAACTTTCTCCTATCACTTGCAGGCAATTCATCGACTGCTTCATTCTTTAAATCAAAAATAATACCCAGTGATATGTCCGAAAAAACAAAACTTCAAGGCCTGTACCAGTGTAGTCCTATCAAAGAAAATATTTATTTAAAACTATCTGTAGATCAATTTCAATTCCTTTATAATTGAACGATTCCCTTGCCAATTACAACAAACCCCTAGCTGCTTCTCAAGCAAAGTTCCAAAGAAACAATTTACAGTGGTGACCTCCATAAAGCGTCCTTCTTCTCTGACAAAGAAAAGACATCACTAAATGTTGAACCACGGATGACAAGCTAGTGCTTGTCATGTCATCAGAAGTGTAATCCCTATGAGATACACATGTATCAAAATATGAACATAATAAACATGGGATAAAATATCTTAAAAGCAGCAGCGGGACATTTCTGTGCCAACATTTGAACCTAAATCTCTGTTTCTCATGAATTATGACTACAAGATTGCATAGAAATCAAGTTGGTTTCATTTTCTTGAAATCTAATCAGGAGAAACTTGCTTAATTAAAGTAGAAACTAGCTCAAGTAATGTCAAATTGTCAGGAGCACATCTCTTAAACCTCTTAAAGTGACTAAATCTCGTTAAACTGAACATGACTGATCTGTTTCTTGCTAATTGTAAGTGACTCTAACTCAACTCATTTTAGTTAAAGAAACCTCCATGATCTCAATGAAAAATATTAGACATTTAATGAAACATTATTAACGAAAAAATATCATAATAAGGTTTCACCAAATCATATTAGACCAAGGTGACCAGATGTCACCTATTTTCAAGGATAGTCTCTGGATTTCCTGTACTGTCCAGGCTGGATTTAACTTGGCCTCTGAAATGTCCCAGATTAATGTACTGTGTGAAAAGGTACTGAATATCAAATTTAACCTGATTGGCCTTCTCTTCATAGCTAGAAACAGCTTGGACAACTTGTGATCGTTCACATTTGTAAATGTTATAAGACTCACAGATAAAGGACACAATAATTTCATATCCTGGATTCAATAACTGACTTATTTTTTGGAATTGGATTTTTTTTCTCTCCGATAAAATAGTTGTTTCTGAACAAGATGTATTAACCTTAGCCATTTGGCCTTCATCATTTAAAATAGAGAACCATGAAGGTACTTTTTGGCTTAGAACCACCAAAACACTGGCTCTCAAAATTGCACCGTTCCTCTTAACGTACAAGTTAGGTGCAATAGTTGATGTAAGCATCAAGGGGCCAACATCAATAAGGTGTTGTCAGGTTTCCTAGAACAATATGGTCACCTAAAACTAGCTACCCATTTTTATAGGGTTTCCATTAACATTCTTCCAAAGGAAGTGTTTACTTATCCTTGGTCTGGTATCTTTGAGACCCTTGTGGAACTGACTATTGTCTTCCAATCATAATTTGTATTTATCACTATTCATTGGTTTCACCTGCAAGTTTCTCACCACTCCAGTTATAGTTTGGTCAAGTGCCTGCTGGACATGTCATGATGTCTTTATTTTACCGAGGTTTTTTATGGGGGGGGGGGGGTGGCAGGCACTTTGAAATCGGTGGAGGTACAAAAATCAATAACAATCCAATCACTTAAAACTGTTGACCATCCATTCAACCTAAAAAACTGTTAATCAAATTACCGAAAATTAAAGTATTAAGGTAATTTGATCTTGATCATTAGCTATTCACCATTTTGAAATCATTGAAAAACATGTCATCTTTAACTTAACACACTAATTAATCTTTATTTGTTGAAAACCTGTGTCAGAAATCTACTGAATAAAATTTGATGCAATTGGTACTTAGCTAATTTAGCAATACTGGTTCACGGTTAAATTTATTTTTCACTTTTAAAACAAAAGTAAAAGTATTTCGGTAAAGTTAGGTCAATGTTTTTCCTGGATAGTTCAAATAAACCATCTATTTGAAATCTGACACATTTATACCTCACTTCAATGATCAAACAACCGCAACCTATGTGAAGATGCTCACTAATAGCTTATTGATCAAACTTTCCAATTTCAAGAACCAATAAATATCAGATGCAGACAAATTTATGTCCTAAAATTACCATGCATTTATAGATTCCTACAGTTTGTATTCCCCACCGAACAATGGGTTTGCATTTATAGGACATTTCGAGATTGGTCTCTGAGGACAGAAGGTCACCCATGGAGTGTAAATATTGCTAATTAAGAATCCATTTCACTGACTTCACTACTGGTCATTTAAAATGAGAAAGGATGAAAGTTACTCAACCGAAGCATATATACTATTCCCTTTATGATCTGAACAAAAACAGGTCACTAACTGCTGATTCAATAACCTGAAACTAAGAATTATGCAATGAAAATTCAAAGACAAGTTTTAACATCAATTAGGGATCATATAACTTCCTAAATATAAGTTTTGTGTCAATCACACCATGAAGATTTGTTGAATAAAGATTCTGAGTTGTTTGTAAGTTGTTACCATTACAAACTTCAACTACATAAAATTGTGACATTTTCACCCACTAATGTTCACTACATCATCTTTCATAAATACCAAGTACATCCAGGTCAGATGAATATGTCCCACTCATAGGAGGGTGGGAAAATTAGGTCTGAGGAGACTTTACCTATGTCATTGGTTGTTTAACTTATAACTCAACATAGATCAGATCAGAGTAAGATCAGTGAGCATTTTAGGAATAAGTGGTAACCACAATTCCCTTCCTCAACCACATCAACACAGTTACAAAAAAAAGATGCAAAATTCAAGGTTGCATTTTGCATAAAATTTGTCATCACAGAGACAATCATACTCTTGAGCCAAGGGATAGTATGTTTACTGTAATATTGCATGTACCCTGAGTCCCTGTCCTGTGTTATCTACATCTGTAACTGCTTTGATAGACAGTATTGTTGCCATGTTTAAACATCAAATTGTAACCTTACTTTATATCCTTCAAGGTATAGCTGCTCTACATAGAATCCCTGAATTGGCTAAAACCTCATATCTTTCACATTATAGCTGCTATACACACATTCCCTGCATTGGCTTAACCGCGTATCCTTCAAGGTATAGCTGCTCTTTTTACAATCCCTGAATTGCCTAAATCTCATATCTTTTACAGTAAATATGCTCTACTTTGAATCCCTGAATTGCCTAAACCTCATATCTTTCACATTATAATAATAATAATAATAAAAGAGACTTATATAGCGCCAATTCAGTGAACAAAAGTCACTGCTCAAGGCGCTTTACAAAGAAAGTAAATTAATTTACAAAAGAACAAGTGAAAAAATGGGTCTTAAGTAGACTTTTGAAAGTAGAAAGTTTATAGCATGTTCGAATGTGATCTGGTAACTTGTTCCAGAGATAAGACCCAGAGTATTCGAAGCTTCTGTAACCATAGCTGCTATACACACATTCCCTGCATTGGCTTAACCGCGTATCCTTCAAGGTATAGCTGCTCTTTACACCATCCCTGAATTGGCTTAAACTTTATATCCTTTGACGGTCTCTCTGACAATTAATGACAGGTAACAGATGGTAGCAGAAAACAATTACTCTCTACGTTGGTTCATAAGAAGACATGTGTTTTTACGTTCCTTTCTTGTAAGTATATAGATGAGCAGAGGTAAAGTTAAGTGTGTTTCATTGTGTACCTCATTTAAATGACCAGACACATCAAACTATGCATGAAGTACTTTATGACATCGTATCTTGCTTAACACAGTGTAAACAAGAGGCATTGGAAGGCGTAAACATACACAATCAATAACCAACTAACATTTTAAAAGTTAAAAGAAAGAAGACCACACTGACAGGGGCCAAAGTCCATTAAGTAGATACACACTTAATGGCTCTTACTTTGAAAGAGCAGTTGAAGTGGCTCTCTGGAGGTTATTCAAGGCAAACACTTGATTCTGTGCATGGTCAAGTGGTTAAAGACAGTGACACTGGGCTCAAGCCCAAGCCAGTCAAAGAAAGGTTGGGTTTTATTCTGCAGAAACAATTCAATTTCCTCAAAAACAAAACAAATCCAAATTGAGATAAACTAGCTAATTGAATTGCCAACCAACATAAAGTGTTAGCTACAACCTTTGGCATTTCCCAAAGGTATCAATGTAGGCTGCTTAAGGTCTTGGAAATAACGTCCTTGCATGCTGATAATCCTGAAGGATTATTGCATTATGCATGATTCTCAGCAAATTTTCTTTCCTCAGAATGAAAGTTGTTATGGCATGTCTTGCTTCCTCATCAAACAGCATCTCCCAGTTTTGCATACTGTTTGTGTGTGTCATCATAGGCAATACATATACAGCTATTGATGAGAGAAAGTTCTCAGGGTAATACTTCCATGATTAAATATTCCATGTTACGGGTAACTTAAGCCTAGCCCCTTAAGTAACCCTGTTCTGTATATGAATGGGAACTTTGATAAATGAACAGACTTGTCATCAAGTACATACAGTAGCTAAAATGTAAGAAAGGAGTTTCTTACATTGTACGGTTTTAAGGAAATTCCCATATGGCATGAAAACTGTTCAAGTTATTCATGTTGTAAACTTTAAGAAACAAGGAAATAGTTCAAATTTTAATTTAATAGCCACAGGCTTAAGCCTAATTGTTCACTGTTGCCTATATGGATGTAACAGAATATCTTGAATCAAGGCTAGGCCTGCGAGGACTAATGAATGCAAGACACATGATTTTGAATCATGTTAGAACTATACTCTCACATAAAGGCAGACAAATAACAACTTAGCAAAACAACAGGGCAATTGCTTAGCTAATATGGGCTACATAATAGCACAATTAAACTTCACACTGCTTATTTATAAACTTCTTGTACCCCTTGACTTTATACCTCAGTTTCCATTGTAACTATATAGCTTGATAATGCGTAACTTTTGCAATGTTGCAATGATGTATATAAAATAAAACTGTTAGCAAACTGCTTATCCACTAGAGAGCCTGTGTAATAGAATGTGTAAAAGTAAGTTGGCCTGGCGTTTCGATCCAGGCAGGATCTTCTCCAGAGGCTAAATGACAAGTCATTTAATTAAACTAATAGCAAAAAAGTTTCGCTTTTCACTTGATTCAACCTCTGACCTCTGTGCTTTCATTCTAAAGGTTCTCAAGACATACGTCGCTATCATCGGGCATCTTCCTAGGACATCTGAAGGTTATTGGTTGCGTGGTTAATCAGTTTTTATATTAGCGTTACAATTAACCATCTAATCTAAGATCTGCGAGACACAAAATCTCATCATGGGGCACCTTCCAATCAAATTTGAAAAAAATATGCCATATACTTTTATACACAAATTTGAACTGAAATTATTCTTTTGATCTTTGACCCTCTGACCTTTTACCATCGATCAGCTTCCATGGTACCTCCATATTCTGACAGAACTTGAGATAGCAATTATACATGTGAAGATTGTAAGTCAATTCAATGCTTTTCCCCTTGGGTATAACAAAAAGTCTCTTTTGCTAAAAATTTAACTTTTGACTCTTGGTTGACCTTTGACCTCAGCTTCCATGGCAATCACATATTTTGTTAATACTTCATGTACTCATTATACATGTGAAGATTGCAAGTTAATTCAATAATAATAATAATAATAATAATAAATGAGACTTATATAGCGCCAAATCAGTAGACAAAAGTCACTGCTCAAGAGGCTTTACAGAGAAAGTAGACTAATTTACAAAGGAACA
>JAIPMN010000504.1:9625-28254 GCA_020650975.1 Apostichopus californicus
CCCCCCCCCCCCCGTTTGGAATTTAGTTCGTATTGCCGACCAATGCTCTTATAGAGTTTGTTTAAATCTAAAACATCGCAATTGTCCACACTTAAACTATCTGGCACAAGGAGAATCTCAGCATAAGCGGACCGGATCTTTGAGCCATAATTTGTCATCCATGCCACAGTCACATGTATTGGTTGTTCCATAATCACCATCACTAGCATTATTACTCTTTTGTAGGTGATTCGCCGTATGCGATCTCTTTGGATCCTTCGCGTCAGCCTCGTGACTTTTATGTTCCATCCGGGAACCTCATTCTTTTTTCATGTGTCCCCTTTCTGATCGTCCATGTACCCAAATTATGTGTATTGTGTAAAACGTAATCTCAAAATCTGTATCATTTTTAACCAATTAAGAAAAATGATATGTTAACTGACGTAGGGCTATTGAATTAACTTGAAAATAAATGTTCTTTTTAAGTTACTAAAGATCGCATAAGTTCTCATATTAAGCAGCCTTAATCACACAAACAGGTTTCAAAGGGAAGGTGGACACCCCTCGTTTTACCTCCCCTTAGAGCCCTCCTCCACGTCGCCAGTCCAGATATACTTCATATCGAACCTCCCTACAAAGGCATGTACGGGCAGGTACCAACAGGCGTGAGATTTATTTACCACTAATGTTGTTACTGGCAAATTCGTTGGTATCGTTACGTTTCCTGTGTATTAGAATTATGTGAGTCTTACACAGTTTCGCATATTCACAACTGTACAGGCATTCCTCGTACATCAGAGAGAAGATCCTTTTGAGAAATCACGCACAGCCTCTTCTATCAACGTTCCGATAAACCTCTTGTCCTTTTTGTTTGAAATCGCTAGACAGCCCTGTTACCTTGATGACAGTCACTGCTAACTAACAACAGGCCGTCTAAGGGTAGCGAGTTTTATTACCCGTCAACGACAAATATCATGTGGCGGTATGCACGTAATTCATATAGAGCCGCACATAGAGATATATGTACGTCATTACCATGTACCATGACGTTGAGGTGATCATACGTAGCCTATACAAACAGTGCAACATGACTAATTCACCAGCGATGACTTTCTTTTCGTAGGCCATGCACTCGTAAGTTGTGATTGAGCTCCAACAATACCGCAGTAACTTTGCAGCAAGTTGCAAACCGGTTTCAGAACTCGCCGTCAGTGGAACTTCAAGTTTAACTACGCGCAGATACGATGTTTGGTTTATCAAAAACTGCTCTGCCAAGCAAGCAAAGAGTAACATCTTTGAATCATTTGGATATTGACAGCGTAGATAGCATTCTTGCCACTTGGTGAGTTACTGTCGTTTGATTTTATGTTTGAAGTGACTTGAGAATACTAACTTCCTTGTTATATTCATAAATTGCAGTCTGCCCATAATTTGAAGTTTCAGAAATCTCAAAACTGTTAGCAGTTATAATATGCAAACAAAAATTGATTTTGGCCTGTTCTGATGATATCATACGCACAAAAGGAGTCAGCAACGGCGTAGTAACCAGTTTGATGGTGGTGGGAGGAGTAGGATGGGGCGAGAAATAAATTACCAATAGGTTAATATATTTTAGTACAGTTCGAATATCCTCTATAATTTCCTCCCTTCCCAATATCCTATTGCAAGGCCTATAATTGCCAAACACATATTACATGCATAACTAAAAGGTTCACAGCATGAACGCTAAGCTAGTGGAAGCACGTTCGGTTTTTTAAGGTAAATCTTATTGCATGAAGGAATCTCAGCATACAGGTTTAGTTTATTATAACAGATATGATAAGGTATTTTTGTGTCATTATTTCTATGCTAGAAAGTTGCATTGCTTAGGAAAATTGTAAGCCATCTGTCCACAAGGATATTTTTATCGTCGTGATGTTATAACTGTACATGGCGTTTTAGTATTCGAACAAATCTTAAACAATATGAAGCAAGCAAATGCTATCAATTCTTGAATATTTTACACTTATTCTGGTCTCAGCAGAAGGAGAAGGATAAGCGTTCTGGTATTATAACACTTTAAGGGGCAACTTACGAGCTGGTATGCCCAGCTAAAGGGTTAGCAACACGCGTTGCATGCCCTCTTTCCCCAATGGGGTAAATAGTGAGTGATGATACGGTACTAGTAAAGGCCCGTTGGTGCACCAGCAGCCTGTGCTTCGTATAGCCTTAGAATCCCATGAGTATAAATTCATAACTATAACCGCAGTATTCCTTACAATATCAGAGTGAAAGGAATGTGCATTTATCTTTGGAAGTATGTCAAAATCGCATTATTTACAAAATATGGCGACCACATTGAAACAAGTTTAAATAAAAATGTACATATCGGTCACTGCCCTACAAAGATGTCAGATATACTCAAAAAAGACGTAAACCAACTTCTCTGGATAACAGTCATTGGAAACATACGGTAGTACAATGTATAGCACCAAGATAGGATGTGAACCTCAGATTCAACCAATTGAGTAGTAAGCTTATTGATCAAAGTTCGCTTGACATTTTTCTCTAGATACTAAGAGTTGCAATTTACTTAGTCAAATGAAAATAAAGAACTAAAAAATAACCAGGCGTGATTTTCTACGATAGCAGGTGATGTTTATGTTCTTAATTGAGACATTTAACTGTTATTGTCCTCTGATCCATCGCTCCTTCTTTCAGTAGGTATATTCTCGGCTGTACCTGAATTGATTTTAGCAAAACATAATTATGTAGTACAAGCAAGTTAATATATTTCAATAGATGATGGCATATACATTTAAATGCAGCCAGAAATTTCTTGCACCCGACTCTTTGTGTTGTTATTGCTACATTTGGTATTTTACTAGCACGTGGAATGTTCCTTTACGGGAGATGAAACTTCAATGACTGCTATAGAACCTCTGCAAAAAAGGCGTTAAAGAAACTTTTAGACAGAAAAGTGATATGGTCACACGATCTCTCTGGGTAGATGAAACTTAGCATGACTTCATTAAAACTGACTTACTCCCGGGAAGTAAGGTTAACTCTCCGACTGTGAGCCTAATCGGTAATTTGTCACGGTGTTGTAAAGTGAATAATCTTGCATGGTTCTGTGCAAACAATGGTCTTGAGTAAGCAGTATTATAGCTGTCTCGTTGGATAAATGTGTTCCTGATTTGTATTTCTCGCGAGTTATAACTTAGCAGTATATTGCGTTGAAGACAAATGCCGCAAAAACCTAAACTACGTAGAGTATATGGGGTTCCAAGGGAAACAATATCTTAACAGTTAGCAAACGCCAGTAGTTTCGATTGGATCCACTTTTTTGGTAGTCTATGATGGAAGTCAGGAAAGCCATGCACGTATATCAGCTGGCACACACTGATATCAGACCTCAACCTGCAATCTGATGAACACGAGGGGGGTGTCTCTGGTCCTATCATCATGTTGCAGATGTTGAAAAAAAGATGCCAGAGAATTATTAAGCGCTCCTTCTTTGTTCCTGCTGAAGTCCTGGAACCATTTCAGTAACGCGCCCGTTGACACGGAAGTCACTGCGACCCCTTTTTGTTAGCTTTCAAAATAGCGATGGTTATTAGTTAGGATTTGGGCTGTAACCCTTTTGTCATTTTCTTATTTCACAAGCCAACTTCCGCAGTAGCTTAGGCCTTTGTTACTTGTTACTCATGATTAGCTGAGTAGATGAAATCTTTATTCTGCCCTAAAGATTGTTTACAAAATATTTGGTAATGAATAACCAATACAGTAAAATAGATTGATGATCTTATATGATCATATCAATATTATGCCAACTGTTAGCATAAAGTAATGCCGGATAAATTAATAACCAGGACAGTTAAAGGGACCGTTGGTTAATCAAATGAATATGTCAAATAAAGGCCAACTGCGTGCCAACAATGGTGCCGGGTAAATGAATAACCGATTCAGATAAAGGGCTTACGAAGTTTTTCACTGGCCTGGATTATATCATTACAATTTCAAATATATAGATATTCATTTGCCTTGGTCGTTTGATTTAACGGTCTGCTTAACGTATCTCTTTGGATTTACAAATAATTTCGAGTTGGTTAGCATCATGATTGATCTATAGAGTTAGGCAAATATGTCACCAAAACAGACTATTGTTCGATATAGGTGACAAATGCCTACAGTATAAGGACGACCTTCCTTACTGGTTTCGAACCTCTGGACATGCAATCAGGGTGTCCGCATATAAAGCGGGAGGCCCGGGCTCCAATTCCGGTGGAGGCTGGAGGTTTTTGCACTGTTCTATTTATCCAAATCATTACAATTACATATATATGACATTAAACATATTTTGGAAATGGTGCAATGAAAGCTGGTGTTAAAATTTAAAGATCGTACCATATATAAAAACGAAATAATTTAAATTGTGTCAAGAAGAAGCTGCTTCCGATGATGCATGTGCATTTTAATAACTCTGAAATGTACAACAGTAGAGAAATCTCTAGTGTTAATCTGTTACTGATTGCCTACCAACATAACGCTCTCTTTCAATTAGAAAGTGTAATAAATTTTGAAGAGAAACACGGTTGCTGCTATTGTCACAACAACCACTGTCCATGAAAGTGCTCTTTATACATAGTGTTAAAACATTCCATAAATCTGCTTGAAGAACACAGGTGAGGTTTGACTTACACCAAAAACTATCAAATGGAACCAACAACTCAAGGATACCTGCATGCTTCTTGGGATACGGTCATATGTTTCAATGGTACTCCGGCTTTAGCCTTAAACTAACTTAGTTTCTAATATGAGACATACCTATAGAAATTGAAGTAGGGAGAATGACGTCATGCGACTTATACTGAAGCCACCCATCCAACTGGTGGCGCTTCGCTTTTACGGCAAGAAAGTACCGGTGTTAATAAAAACACTACGTCTTTGACATGACTTAAGTGATAAAGTTGACATATATCACTCGAAATGGTGATATCGTGTGCCGCACTTGGGTGCCAAAATCGTCAAAATGTGGCAGTGGACTGCAGTTTCACAGGTAATTCTTAGGAAGCGATAGTAGAAACAATTACATAGGAATCTAATTACTTTACTAGTGTCGTCTGCTCAGCTGCTGTATTGTTATTCACTGGATCCTGGATATAGTTAGCCCAGGCCATAGACCGGCTACAGATGTCCTTCCGAATGCGTTATGACTTAAAGCCTATTGACAAATATTATCACCACCTCATTTTACTTAAAAGTGTATCCCTAACGATAGATCCACATGACAGAATAACATGATATGACGGTTATGATGTCATGGGCATATCACTAACAATTCAATACTAGGAAATAGGCTTAGCCTAACTTAGGTTTATGTACGTAGCCTTGCTAACTTAGTTTAGACTACGTCATCACTTAAGTGTATAATAGTTTAGTATATTAACATATCTAGAATTGTACAAATATTCAAACACATCCTCCTTTTGCAACTTATTCACAACACAGTGATATTAAGGCCTTATGATATTCACTAACCATGTTCGGACAAAGCTTTGTAGGCAAAATGATACCCTCCAGCCACTACTCGTGCCAACACCCCATCATTTGATGACTGTGACTGAATGTAGACATGCAAACTTGTTGCGCCCTCACTTCATAAGGTGGGATCTGTTACCCTGCATAAACTACTACCCACTTTGAAACATTAACATTAAACTGAGAACTGCATGCATAGACTAATCTGGAAGTATTACACAAAAGTAGGTGTGTGTGGGAAGGGGTGGTGTGCATTTTCACGGTATGTTCCAAGGACAACTATGACACTATCTGAGTGGAGCACTAACATAATACAAGGAAGAAAAATGTTTGCGGTGTGCCTCTCAGATACCGGAAATGACACTTTCCAGACTTTAACAATTGCACGACACCCCACTTACTCGAGTTATTAGAGGCGAAAAAAAGTGTTCAAAGTTGATTCTTAAGTCAGCAGTATCTGGTCGCCATAAATCGTCTCTGTTTGTGCAAAGTACACCATCCTACCCTTTCAAAAAAAAACCGATAACATAAAATTCAATTTCAAGTCGAATGCACAATGTATGTATGAAGACGTACAAATGATCTGGCTTTTGCCGTACAACGCAAAGCGCCCTCACTTTTTCAAGGCTTCACTGCTTAAACACACGGCGATACACTGTGTCAGCATTATTCTTAATTCAATTTCTATGGGCATACCAAACTAACGCAATGCGTTTTATCTATATTTCATAGGTATATATATAGCTACCGTGGCTGCGTGACTTATGTTAAATTTTAAGTCAACGATCATACAATAGAAACCACATTTTGTCCATTACGCATTTATCAATATTGGATGGAGTCACCGCGTGACTTATGGCGTCACATGTCAAAGTTCAGAGGAACAACGTAAAAAAAAACATGTTTGGCCATAACGCACATATCAACATGACAAAATGACTGAAACTCGTGTAAAATATGACAGTTCATGTCTAGAAGTATTAATGTAAAATGCTAACGGTCACGTGATCACAGAGGTAAACTTTTGTCATATTTGATCAAATTTGTGCAAAAGAGCGTTTGCCGAACTACTCCTTAACTGTCACGCAGCTATATTTCAAAATTTGGTGGGTGCGTGCCTGCTCATGGGATTTAGTGACTTGTTGGTGGGTATGTGCCTGATCATGGGATTTAGTGACTTCATGTAGTTGGTGGGTCTGTGCCTGATCATGGGATTTATTGACTTCATGTTTTTTCAACTTTGGCCATTACGAGACTAGCAAAATGACAAACTGCAGACTGACACCCACATACCCATGTCTACAAGTTTACAGTACGTGAATTAATGTAAAAACGGTCAAAACTGGTCAAACTTGCTACATACACCAATCGAAAAAAATTGCTGAAAATATCTTAACATATATATAGGAAGTGTTTCAATGCATTGATTTAATGAAGGTTTAGAGTGTATTAAATGTAATCGGTCATTAGGTCAGTATAATTCAAGATTCGTGTACTTCAAACTTGCTGAGTCAAAGGATGATCTCATAAGTGGTCATGTACCAAAATGTTTGTAAGAGAGCTGACAATCCATGGATTGTCTAATTGTTGATGTTTGATTCCTTGCCGAAGGCAAATTAATATATACGATGTGATGGCGTGTGTGTGTGTGTGTGTATGTGACGCCCTTGCTTTGTAAACACAATATCTTGAGATAGGTAAGCACAGCATATCTCATATTCGGCATATGGCTCCATCGTATTTAGTACAAGAACCATATTGTTTATTGGTGAGGATCAAAGGTCATATGTGGTCAGCAGAGGTCAAAACATGAAAATCTCAAAAGTCCTTTATATATAGAACCCAACAACAATGAAGCTCATATTTCCATAGTAGGTTAGTGTAATACTGTTTAAAATTTTACACTATTCTGGGAAGGTCAATAGTCATTTACTGATTTTAGGTCAGCAGAGATCAAATCTTGAAAACCTTGTAAACACGATATTTCAAGAAACGTAACAACAGTAGATATCGTATTTAGCATGTGGCATCCGTGAATTGAGTGCAAGGTCCCAATTGCTTTTGACCGAGGTCAAAGGTCACTAAGGGTCCGCAAAGATGAAAGCTTGGAAATATGAAAACCTTTGTAATGTATTACCTAAGCATCCACAAACTACATATTAGCATGGTAGATTAGGGTAATATTGTATAACATTTAAACTCAGTGATAGAGTAGGTCAAAGGTCAGAAGAGGTCAAATCTTGACAACCTTGTAAACACAGTATCTCTAGGTAAGGAACAGAAGCAGATCTCATAATTGGCTTGCGGGATCCTCATATTAAGTGCAAGGTCTCTACAGATGTTGGTGGGGTCAAAGGTCATTTGGAATCAGCAGAGCTGAAAACATAAAAATCTTAGAAAGTAAATGTTCAGAACCTGTCCATTCAGAGACACAACATGCCCCATATATTTGGAACAGGTCAATGGTCATTTTAGGTGAGCAAAGTTTCAACCTGAAACCCTTGAAAACACATAATGTCTCAAGATTCTGCAGGTAAACTGCATTAGATCTCGAATTTGACTTTTTGTCCAGTTTCAAGTTAAGCCCAGTTAATAGTGCCTTTAGAATTGATAACAGGTATATTCACTGGACAGCCTACTTGAACACACTTGACCTGACACATATCAAGAACTGACCTACAATCCCCCATGGTCATTGTACAAGCTGCTATTGTCAAACAAAGCACCTTTACTACAAAAGTGCTGAAAGAGATTCACTGTCCAGTGTAAAGCTGGTTTTTCACCAGAGTTTCTCAAGATATCTTGTAAGAAATATGTGCAGATTAATACTTCTTGAAGTTTGTTGTACATTAAAATATGTTTCATTTGTGGCGGCAAGTAACCGGGTTTGAATTTCTTCACTATGGTGTTATTTTACGCACGTATTCCATTGCTGCGGCGAACTTTATGAGAGTAGTGTGACGCTGTTGTGCTGGTGCAACTATTTGCCGCAGTCGTTTCTTCCAGTTCGTATAAACCTTTCTTGTATACCCTATTGACTGTTGTGGAGATCAAAGGTCGTTCGAGGTCAGTAGAGGGCATAGTCAGAAAACTTTGTACACACGATGGAATGAATTCCATACGTAGTGTGTTGATCCAAGTTAGTAATTACAAGAACCTTGCTGATTTGTAAGGCGGTTAAAAAGTCGTTTGAGGACAACAGAGGCCAAAGTCTGAAAACCTTGTAAACTCGAAACGCAGCTCCACCTGAGTGAGTACAAGAACCCATTTATTTTACGTAGGGGTCAAAGGTCATTTGTAAACACGATAATCCACCTCCCCGGACTCCCCCCCCCCCCCAAAAAAAAAAATTGAATGAAGTTCATACTTGGTATATGGATCCATATTAGTGAGCTCAAGGAGCCGGTAGTTTAATGGCGGTGAAAGGTCGTTTGAGGTTGAGAGTGGAAAATTTGAAAACGTTCTCCATATGATAAACGCAATAATTTAATACTTTGTATGAATACTTTGTAAGTAGATTTACTTTCATGAGTACAAAATCCCTATCGTGTTTCGTACATGTCAAGGTCTTCTGAGATCAGCAGATGTGAAATTCTGAATACTTTGCTAACACAATACTTCCATATTCACTGTTGAATGAAATGTTATACATGGTAAAAAGATCCAACTTAGTAGGTACAAGAAATGCATTGTTTCTTACGGAGGTTTAATGCAGACTATTCAGTCAGATCTAGTGTTGTACCCAATACATTCATTCATTTATTTTACTTGCTTTGTTTTATTCTATATTTGCCCATTTGTATATATTTGTCCCTAAAATTGGTTTAACGAGTATTAATAATAATTACACTCATTCACTGTCGTCTGTGAGGGAGGTAAGCCCTGTGCCTAATAACATGTGACAATGACCGTCCAATTAGAGCTTGAAAAACTGACATATGTCAATATATTTCAACATATAGGCTATCCATTTTATTCGACATAGGTCGATTTCGTCCACTTAGAGCTGAAGAAAACGACATGTAACAACGATCGTCCAATGAGGGCACGAGAAACTTACATATGTTAATTTAAATTTGACATATGTCGATGTCTTCCAGAGTGCTAGAAAAACATGTGACACCCGTCGTCCAATGAGAGCACGAGGAAACTTCCAAAAAATGTAAATTTCAGGACTTATGGCACACTAGACGCACCATATACGTAAGATACTTGCAGTAACAACAATGTGCCTCTGATCAGGTAAAGTAAGCCTATCTGAAAAACATGGTAACGAATACACTGGATTTAGACGGGCTACGTTTATACTTAAAAGTGAAAACAGTCCGACCTCCGGCCTCTGAGAACTATATATTAAATAACTCGAGTTAATGTCTCTGTTTATGTTGTCAAAACGTGAGTATGAAAGCAGGAAAGTGATGTGTAAGGACATATTCACTAACACAAGGAATTTTTATTCGTGATAAATTATAGAATGTTTACAAAGTCAGAAAAGGGGTCGAGCGGGAACAGAGCCGTAGTCTGTTGGAATGGAAGACTACCTACAAGGTTGTCCAGGTAGGCTATTGTTAACAGCAAGGTACCTGCACTGATGAAGACCTACAAATATGAAGTATGAAGTTCATCCCAGATTTATTTTAGTGATGTTTTCAAGGATTATATATGCTTTGAAGTCCATTTACCCAAATGAAACTTTAAACTTACATGAAACCAATACGGTAATTGAACTCAATAAGGTAAACTCAATATACATACCGAGTACAAATGTGATGAATGTTTTGCTTTCGAAATACTATATTCCGTTAGCAGGTTTTCATATTTTGACCTTTGTTGACCTCGAATGAGCTATGACCTTCCAATGAGAAACTATCTGTGTTTTCAGTCTTTTCCTCATACTGTGAATGTACATACAAAGATCTACATATGAAGTTCATTCAAGTTGCTGTTGAAAATATCATTTGCACACAAATGTTTAGGATTCAACCTCTGTTTGACCCTTATAACGAAGAGTATTCACTAAGGTTAGTGGCATACAACGAAAGAAATTCATACAAGCTACTCTTGGCGTTTAATGTATTGAACAGATTTGATACAGTAACCGGCATTTTTCACACAAGATGAACTTTGACATCCATAAGATGAAGGTACTAACAGAATATGATATTCAATCAAGGTATAAGTTGGAGTTCTTATGTTTATGATTTTTTGCAGACTTTGACCTCTGTTGACCCCAAACAGACCTTGCACTCCATAAAGACAATAGGATTCTTGAGCAAGTAGATCTCTTTACCAAGCATGAAGTTCAATTAAGTTGGAATATACGTGTTTACAAGGTTATAATTCGGCCTCTTTGACCTCAGATGACTCTTGACCCTACATAACAGGTAGCTCTTTGTACCTACTAATACAAATCTACTTTTAAGTATAAGTTGGCGTTACTGTGTTTATAAGGTTTTCAAACTTTGACCTGTTGAACTTAGACGACCTTAACACAATCTTTACACACAGATTTCACCTGGGAATACCAAAGGTGAAATCATTGACCTATTCTGTCAAACTTGTAGTAGCTTTCACAGAATGGGGAATATTGTCTTACATTTGAAGAAACAGGGGTCCAGAATACTTACTTTTTATAATTAAAAAGATCACAAAAGAGAAATTCTCTTCTTTGGCACAGGGCATTAATTCTTAACTAAATGTTTTATAGGGGATTTTGTTGTCCCTCCCTCCTTGGAGCAAAAGAATACTTTATCCCCAAAGGGATATAAGGCACCTGTTACCCAAAGAGCAAAGAGATTATCTCACACATACTTTCTACTTTTAACAAAGACTAACATTAAAGATGCTCACCACTGATCTGGCACTGTTTGGGGGGGGGGGGGGGGACAAATTGAACTGACAACTAAAGGCTGGCAACACAAAGGTTTTTTTTATGTGTGATAGCTTAGGAGAGCAGCAAGTACAGTATTGTGAAAGGAGGGGGTGAGTGGTTCCTTTGCTATGTGGGGGCTCAAATGCATAGTAGAAAGTTTTAAAATTACTATACTAATACTAAGTAACAACCGATATTTATACTCGATCTAAGTCACTTGTAAATCTGGCAAATCCGCCCGGAAAAGGGAAGGAATCTATGCGATTGTAATGGTGTGTGTATGGCACTGGTTTTACACTCAAAATCCAGGTTTCATCTATAAACTGAATTATTGATTGAAAAACCTGGATTATCGCAGGTGAACTTGGATTATCACTGGAAAGTTTTTCACTATCGGTTGAGAAACCTGGATTTTCGCCGAGAAAGCTAGATCATCGGCTAAAAACGTGGACTATCGGGAGATTTTCCAGGTTTATCTGTCGAAAAAGTTGGATTTTCGGCGAAAAACGTGGATTATCGGTATATTAGCCAGCATTATCGGTTGGAAATTCAAGATTATCGGCGGAAAAACTGGATTATCACCCGAAAAAAAAGAAGGAATTTCAAAAAACCACTTGACTTTCTCAAGATGTGCACCGTTAGTCAGTATCACTAAATTCCTGTCTATGCTGTGTGTTACAAATCTTGTTTCGGCCCCATTGTCCAGTACACCAGGAAGAGCAGTGGAACATTATAAAGTTCAAGCATTTCCTTTGAGGTTATTCAGCTTATCAGCCCGACGTAAATTACTTTCAGGTAGACTTCTAGTAACTAAAATGAGTGGTCTGAGCATATATGCGGATGCTATAGAATAGGAATTAACGAAAGGTCTCTATAATATTTTCCTGGGTAATTGTGAATAGTCGCCTGCTTTGCAAACCTAGGTGAATTGATGACACAATTATGCTTACTTGATTTTCATTTTCGTTGCACATTAGTATTACTGCTGCAAATTGGACAAACTCGGACGTTCGGAATTTTCGAAGGAATAGTACCTTGTAAACGCGCGCTAGTAGCTAACTTCCGATAATCCTGGCTTATCGGTTGACATACCTGTATTTTCGACCGATTAACCTATCATATCGTTCAATAAACTTGCATTATCGGTCGAAAATCCAGGACTTTTACAAATATATTGAACGTTTAAACTACCAATAATCCAGGTTTTTCGCCAGAAATACCCGGTTTGTCGGCGATAAACTTGGATTATCGGTCAAAAATTCAGTTTTATCAGTCGCAAAGCCAGGTTTATCGATCCAAAATTCAGGATTATCAAACGATAATCCATCGTTTGAACCAATAATCCAGGTTTTCAAGTGATCATCTAGGTTCGTCTGTCATAAACCTGAATTTCGGACGACAAACATGTTTTTTTCCGGCGATAATCCAGGTTTTCAAACGATAATCCAAGTTTACGTCGATAATCCAAGTTGGACGGTGATAAACCAGGAATTTTCGAGCGATAATCCAAGTTTGAAAAACCTGAATTTTCGCTTGATGAACCTGGATTATCGCCGGAAGGATTATCGGTAGTAAAACCTGGAATATCTAATTATTGGGCATTTTGTTTGTCATACGTATGTGTTTGCTCGCCTGTGTATGTATATGCGACACTTGCTTTTTAACACGGTAACTACAATATATGTGGATCCGTGTCATTGAGTACAAGAACCCTTTTCTTTTCTGTGAAAGTCAATGGTCATTTAATGTCAAGAGAGGTCAAAGTATGCAAACCTTGTAAACCCGATAGCTCACAAAGTACGTATTTGTTAAACTTCATACTTTGTATGTAGATGCAGCTTGGTGAGTGCAAGAACCCTATTGAAATTGGTCAGGTCACATAAGGTCAAACGGTGTGAAAGACTGAAAACTTTGTAAAGATGATTTTAAGAAGATAACAAAATTGAGAATATCTAGACAGCAATGAGAAAGGTAAATAGCTGAAGATAACAGCGACAAAATATTACTTGCCCAGCAAAATGTCACTTGTTAACACGATAACTTCAACCTAAAGCTTGGATTCACCTTAGTGGGTATTATAACTCAATTGCTACTTGTGGAGGATAAAGTTCCTGTGACTTAAAAACTTGAAAGTGTTGCGTTCTTAGTAACGCTTGCAGTGGCGTAGGAAGGCACTTTTGAGTGGGGGGGGCTGAGGACTGATGGCCGGCCTGGGGGAGGGGGTGTCCCCCTCCCCTTTGGAATTTTTTTGCATTTCCAGGTGGCCTCAGATGCAATTTGGTGCAATACAATATAAAATGTTGTTAAATAAGCACATGGGTTCGTTGGGGATGACTTTTGGACGAAAGCCCATGGCTTTGTTGGTGCTTAAGTTATATACTACCTGGGAATGTACTGCCTAGGAAATTTTATAGGATACTTCGTTATGACAATAATTCACCTATACTGAACTCCGTTATGTCCATGCGTCATTCTTGCTTTACATCACAATTCGGTTTCTTTGTATTTGGAAATTCATATCGATAATTATCAAGTCCACTATACATGTTTTCCTGTTGTTTTAATTATAGGCAGCTAAAACATTTTGCAAAATGTGTTCTTAGCGGAAAAATTTTGTATGGCTGCAGTGCGAGTCATTAAAGTCTACTGAATGTACCACCATATTGATCATCTTTAATATATGCTTAGTAAATTATAACATTGAGAACGAATGAATGAGCTAGATCTATAAGTTCTCTGCAGGGCAATCCCCACACATACTTCCTATACTCTTGCACTGGCCAACAAAGGGATGCAAACTTTAGGCATCAGTTGATATGCATATGGTGAATGACTTTGCAGTTACAATACTGCAAATAAATATTGTTTTAGATGACAAAAAAAAAGAAGTGATTTAGTGATAACAGTGCTGCTTGTGAACAGTAATTTCGACCTAGGCCTAGCATTTATGAGCTGAACGCATGAGGTGGTCCATATGTATTCCATTAATATGTTAGGCCTATGAGCTAGGATAGGTATTTGAAGGAAAAAAATGATACACAACTTCCATTGCAGATTCCATTGTGAAGTTTTATTTGCTCTTTTTTCAATAGTTTCTCTCAACACCCAGCTATCCTCCTTTCATTCACCCGCCCTCAAATTTGTCAACCAGATTACACTAGGCCTATATCAGCTATTAGGTCCATTCTGGTCCCTATTCTAGCAATACTACAGTATATTACCAAGCAGTGTCTACATGTGATAATGCATTGCAAATTTAATATAAATGATATAAATTTGGTTTAACCTGCACTAACTTAATTGCAACATTGTTTTACATATCGTAACCACTTTAATTACTGTGGAAGAATGTTTAATGAATATTCATACCACGTACATGTTTGCATAATGAAACTATCACCAGCACAAGACCCATCGAACCGTACATTAGTATCCAACCCAGCTAACCTTCTGACAATTAAGTGATGGGCAGGTGGCCAACTGATTGCCTATAGCACATGCGACCCGCTACAGTGTCTGAGTGCATCCCGGCACCAAGATACTAAAAAATATTGGAAAGTCTCTCAAAAGAAAGAGAAATTAAAGTAACACTCCTACTGCCTATAGCCTGCATTCGCATAACTTGAGTGTTAAAACAATCAAATCGAGGAGTTGCAGGTAATTTAATTGATCCCCCAAAATGGACAAGACAGGGACCCCCCTCCCTTGCTGCCTTATGTTTTAACTAGTAAGGGGACTAATTCCAGGTCATCTTTTCTAGTAAAATCTCAAAAGTCCTGACCTACCCGGCACATATATCCGAGTCAAAATTTAAGCAGAAATTCACCCCTTTTATTCATTTTCGATACTACCGTCATACAATGAAATACTTAAACAATTGGCCAATTTTGGCCGATATAGGAAACAGAGCCAATTTTGGCCGACGTAGGGAATAGTTAAAGAATTAACCAATAATGACCCTCTGCCGAATTTGTCCCTTCAAGGGCAGCTCACGACAGATACGCCGTCGAGTCGTTTTGAATCGGCAGGTCTGACCTTCAAATTGGCAGCAAGTTTGATGACCTGGAGCGTGGTGGCCAATTGGCTAAGGCATAGGACTTGTGGTCCAAGGATTACAGGTTCGAGTCCTGGCCAGATCATTGCGTTGTGTCCTTGGGCAAGGCACTATATCTCCATTGCCTCTCTTCACCTAGGTGTATAAATGGGGACTTACGAGGTAACTTGTAAATATTGTTGCGTGCGCCGGTTTGTGGCTGCACCCTATGGGAAGTTCCTTGGGGACACGTGGTTGTGGTGCACTGTGGTGCCCCAGGAGAGATTGATTGAAGTGTGCACACTTCGGTGTGTAGGTGTGACAAGTTACCAATGACCAGGGTTAAGTTGTGAAGTCACGCGAGAGGGTCTTGGCCTTGAAACAGGACTGTAAACCTAAAATTATAACAATAATAGTTATAATAATAATGACCTTTAAATTTGCAAAAACAAAAGAAAGAAAACATCACTCTACCAACCGGTCAGCCGCCAGCTGCATTTTCAGACTTAATACAAAGTAACAAATTAGTAGCTATGCTACACGCAAAGTATGTATATTTTGAGAGATAAGTTTGAGGGCGCTTTGACCGTTGCAAAGTACACTTTACTTGTTGTGGACCCCAACACTATGTAAGTTCAAATCACTTATGATGAAATTCGGATAGAACTTGGCTATACGGACAATATCATAGACAGAAGGTGGGACCGGGAAGGGCAGGTACGTCACTGGGTTGGTGTGTGAAGTTTTTGTATTCGACGAATTTACTAACTTCTCTCAAAAAAAAATATAAGTATATAATCAGTATTATAATATCATATACTCTACTGATTATTTACTTACATTTTATATCTTCAGTATTATAATATCATATACTGCAGTATTATAATATCATATACTGCAGTATTATAATATCATATACTGTACTGATTATTTACTTACATTTTATATCTTCAGTATTATAATATCATATACTGTACTGATTATTTACTTACATTTTATATCTTCAGTATTATAATATCATAATATTATAATATCATATACTCTACTGATTATTTACTTACATTTTATATCTTCAGTATTATAATATCATATACTGTACTGATTATATACTTACATTTTATATCTTCAGTATTATTATATCATATACTCTACTGATTATTTACTTACATTTTATATCTTCAGTATTATAATATCATATACAATATTATAATATCATATACTCTACTGATTATTTACTTACATTTTATATCTTCAGTATTATAATATCATATACTCTACTGGTTATTTACTTACATTTTATATCTTCAGTATTATAATATCATATACTCTACTGATTATTTACTTACATTTTATATCTTCAGTATTATAATATCATATACTGTACTGATTATTTACTTACATTTTATATCTTCAGTATTATAATATCATATACTGTACTGATTATATACTTACATTTTATATCTTCAGTATTATAATATCATATACTGTACTCATTATTTACTTACATTTTTTCGATGATAATCGTAACATATATGCAGTCATGCAGGCGGATGTGTATACGTGCGGGTGTGTACGCGTGCGTTTGTTTTGCTATCTGACCGAGGACTTGAACAAAAGAATTTCAGGTCCTCGGTTGTGATTTCTAAAGAATCACCACGTCCTCGGAAGGATTTTATTGTATGGGGTATTGTTAAGGTTAGGGTACGTGGATTTGAACGTTGGAAAATACGATGGGGTTCTCGGTCTGAATGTAATACAAACATGTGTGTGTGCGTGTGTGACGCCTCGCTTGTAAACACGATATCTCCAAGAAAGGGAAAACTTGGACCAATCTCATATTTGGTGAGTAGGTGTAACACAATGAGTAGAAGAAGCCTATTGTTTTTTAGAGAAGGTCAAAAGTCATTTGGGGGCACCTAGGGTCAAATCAGAAAAAAAAACTTGTAAACACGATATCTCAAGAAGGAAACCTTGGATCAATCTCGTTTTTCGTGTGAAGGAGTACCACATTAAGGTCTTGTTCACACTTAAGAACGCTCCCGTATTTCAAGTCCGCAAGGGCGATTAATTCCCTTAGTGTGAACGCTCGCGTACTCGTACTTCAAGGACGCGTGCGTTCTAAGAATAATCCTCATTTCGGGGTTTCTTCAATCCACCTTGCGTTCTTAATAAATGTAAACGGTCGCAGAATTAAAGTGACCCGATATTTCCGGTGAACTTATAATATCCACTCTATTCAGTAGGCATATGGCATAGTGTATACAGATCAGTAAGGCATATATACCTACGATGTGCAGGGGCGTATCCAGGATTTTCTAACCCGGGGGGCTCGAATGACTATCTAAGCGGAGCGCCACCATCGGTTGGCGCGCAGCGTACAAGAAAATTTCTGGATTTGACACCCCCCAGATCACCGGAAGTGGCACATCTCGGGCTTGAAAATGACCAACTAGATGTTCACTATTGCCTGAGTAACCAAGTATTTTCCCAATATTTTTTTTCTCCATCCGTAACCTTTTTGAAGATTGTCACCAGTCACACATCATGTTCGACCTTATCGCATCTCCTGTGGATCATTGCTTTTGTAGGTGATTCTACGTCGCGGCCCACAATACCCGTCAGCCCCACTTTTCAAGGTTTTAAGCCCATTATTCGTTCAGAATTTGAAAATTCACACTTCTCGTGAAATTAATTCGCTTCAAAACATACCCATAATGTTGCACAAAATTTCATCTATGGACAGCCAATACAGAAAAACCTCCATGTTTAGGAATGTTTGTCAGGGAAATTTCGAAATTTCAGACACAGTTAACATATTGGTGCATGGGCGCAGATCAGTCTTGGATAATGGTGGGGACGCGTGTCTGTTCTCTGATACTATCTAAGCGGAGCGCGACCATGGGTTCGCGCGTAGCGTACAAGAAACTTTTGGCAAATACTCCTCCCAGATCGCCGGAAACAACATTTCCCAGACCCAATGATGCTCCCATACCTCCTTAAGTTTTAGATCTCGTGGCTTAGAAATTTAGTTTGGGGAAATGCATGGGCGTCTGCAGAAAATAATCAGGGAAAAAATAATCCAAGTAGACTTGTATACGATGGGTCTGGTTTTGTAACTCATCGGGAAGCGATTAGAAGGGTGGGCGTATAGGGTTTGGGGCGCGCGTTTTCATGCAGATGGGAGCACTCTCAAGAAGTGATGGGTGCGTCCGCCCCCCCCCCCCC
>JAIPMN010000505.1:0-48278 GCA_020650975.1 Apostichopus californicus
GAGTCAGTTGGCTTGAGGTGTGTTTTACTTACCTTACTGTTACGGGGATATTTTACCTACTTTTCTTGAACGTCTAAGATAATAATTCGCATAACTTTACCGATCCTTTTCTGACTGACCTAATTAATTCTAGGGTGTTAGACAGGGGATGAGCTCACAGTTGTTTGGCAAGGTACCTGGGTAAATTCAGCACATGTAGCCTACCGTAGTATTTAAGTAGGGTTAAACACTGCAGTTGTAAATTGATGAACGTATAGTGCAAGCTATTCATTGTTTGGCAGTCTAGAAATGGGGCTTTGCCGAACGTTGTTTGTTTCATAATATCGGAAGTTTTGTAAGTTAAACTTTTTAGAAATTGCAAGACAGATTAAATCTTTTTCCTTTTATAACATAGTATGCTGCGAATTTTTTATCCAGACCCCACGCCTTTATGCTTGCACGCAACGCGTGCTCGTGTGTTCGGCAGTGTGTTCGCGGGAAATTGAACAAGGTTTTCCAACGCTGGTTATTTATTTATTTTCAAGGGAACAGTTCATAACAAACTCAGATATTCTCTTTGAATGTCCCCTCCATATATCTCTCTTTCTCCGTCCACTGTGTTAAACTAATTTGCCAAGTTCCCTGTCTTCAATATGGGGCTCTAAGTTAGAAGATGTTGTAAATAAAGTGATGAAGTTGAATGAAATGTATCTTCTCCTTATCGGAGTTCCTTTGGCCATCCCAAAAACATATAACCTACTTTACATGTTTCCACTGCAGGACGACCAAAATTTCAGCAGGACAACCAAAAATTGGTGAGCTGGTTGTCCTGGGGACAACCACTTGAAATTTCTTAAATTTATACACTGCAAGGGGTACTCAAAAGTGTATACAGTATGCTATGGCCTATTCTAATGAAATAACTTTTATTCTCCCTAAATATGATAAGAATTTCTCTTCAGAAGTTCGCTATCATTTGATCACATCTTTGTAAAGATTTTCAGCCTTCACTTAGGGTTGGGCCTGTTTGTTGAGTTTGTGAAATTGTTGTTCACATATGCTGCAAAAGTTTGAAAGTCTGTGGTAGTTTGAAATGTGTAAAATATCAGTGTGGAGGCTTTGGTTTTAAAATTTTTGTTTAGATCATTACCAGTCAAGTTTTTATATCATGATTGATTTCTTTCTCTCCACTACCCTATGCTTATTAGTTTGCATTGATACATAACAATGACAATATGAAAGTCACTTCCACGGTCAAGAAATAATAGAAAATTATGAAAAAATTGAAAATAAAAATCCTGGAATGGAGTTGCACATTTCTGTTGATTTCACAAACATTAAACAATTGTTTTCAGAACCGCTGACCATTTAAATGGTTGTATCCTACACTGTCCATTAGCTGACATGTACATGCTTTCTGATTGGTGGGCCTATAACTACACTGTATAAGCTAGAAATTTGCTAAACATGTAAAATAACAGCATGCTTTTATCCCTTTTCTTTTCTTGTGTAAAACAATTCGAACAACCAGCGTCTCCATAGGCCCAGTTAAACAACAAGGTTATCTGTCGCTACTAAGCTGCATCTATCGCCTTGGCAAACAGACACCTTGGCAAGAGTACAGGACAAGTTGTTAGATGTTTGACTTATTACTGACATGTATACTCCCCACATGAAGCAAGTGGCTAAAGCAAGCCCTATTAGTGAGTTTCCTTTGACATCTTCCACCGAAATTGCTCGAGATTGCGGGATTCGCACAATTTGATCGCATTTGGGATAAACGATTAGTAAAATGCCACTTTTAGTTTTTTTTTTTTAGTTATCCCGTCGATAATCCATTAACATCTCTTAAAATTTCTTGTCAGCCTTTCCTTCTATGAAATAAACGATTGAATAAATAATAATTGTGAGAATTCTTTCAATTTCTTCCACATGGTAGCCTAACACCACACTAAGTCAATGAGAAATCTAGCTAAGCTAAGCTTAACCATCTGTTTATTAGCTGAAATTATGACGCAGTTATAAGATATCCATGGAATACTTTCGTTATTGCTGTTATCTTCGACCACATGGTAGCCTAACACCACACTATGTCAATGGGAAATCTGCCTAACCACCGGTTTGCCAAAAAAAAAATCACACTTTGCGTAGGATTCAGGTAATGAATTAGGAACCGGGTAGTATCGCGTTGGGCGGGTACCTTCGTTATTGCTGTTATCTTCGACCACATGGTAGCCTTACACCACACTATAGTCAATGGGAAATCTGCCTAACCGTCGGTTTCCAAAAAAAAAATCCACTGCGGCATAGGATTCGGGTAATAAATTAGGAACCGGGTAGTATCGCATCGGGCAGGTACCCGGATACCCCATGCAAACACAATAATTTCCTAAATAATCGCTATGGCCATTACATACTTTGTGACGAAACTATATGACAAAATATCCTAACATTATGATTTGTGTACAAAAGGCTGATCCCGGGCTGGAAAACATTTCAAAACAGGTTCATGGGAAAGTCTTGATCCCTGTGGGAAATCGTTGCACAAAATAAAAATAAATAGTAAATAAAATATTAATAGGCCTAATCTAAACATCTCTGTGGTGTCCGGCTTTTCTTTCTATTGAAAAGTAACCTTTCCGGTACAATTTGATTCTCTACAAGCATTGTTAATGACATATTAAAGCTTGTGTTGCAGGCAGTATAACATCTCAACAGTGTTTGCATGCACTCATTATAACTTGTGCTTCTGCAGTCGGCCATGAAAAGGTGCGTTATAAAATTCCTTGAAACAGGACAACACAATACTAGGTTATAATGACCCCAGATGGCACATGTATTGGCTTCTGTTTACAGAAGCATATCAGGCCTGTAATGTGAACAAAATACATTAAAGGGTGTGAAGACTCGCGCACAAAGAAAAGTCTCATGCCGGTAATCTGACCTAGTTTCGAATGAGGTGTAACAGAAGTGTTAGACACCACCATTGATCCCAGAAAATACACAAAAAGCTTGCTACCGTCGGTAATTAGACACTAGTGTACAGTCAATACATTCAGCTACGGTCAATACCCACAACACAGTGTACATAGCAGCGTGGACATCTCAGGTCTAGATAAAAGATAACAAGGTATCACGTTTCATTACTGTCTGCATTTTATAGCGACAAGAAGAAAACGTCATTTGCAAGCAACGGAAAGTTAACTTTTTCAGAGTGTGGCACACGGTTTGGGGCAAGTGTTCAATGCTTTTAAGTTATTCAACCTATAACTTACATTCAACAACAAAATGACTTTCATACTGTGAAAGCGAGAGCTATCACTGTAGACCAGGGGTTCCCTAACTGGGGTGCATGAACCCCCAGGGGGTGCGTGAGTCCATGTCAGGGGGTTCGTGAGACGTTTCTGAAAGTCAAAACTAGAATACTTTTGTTGAACTAAAATCTGATATATATATCATATAATTTAGTAATGTACAAAAGTTGTACTCTTTTCGCGTTCCATACGCATATGTTGCCATAGTAGTACCGTACCGTGCATGTGATAAATAATTGAATTATGAAACAGACAAAGTCCGCATGACTTTGGTGAAGTTGGTGTACACATGACAGTACGTCGTCGTGAAGATAAAGAGCTGATCTGACCTTGAAGTTTTGCAAAACTTTACAAGAAAGAAATTACTGTGGTATGAATGCACATTTTGCATATATAGCAACCCTCAATGAAGGAGAAACAAACAATCTGTGAGATGGAAAATCCTTTTCAACATCAGAAATGTTAGCTTTCCACAAAATTCATAGATTGTTTCAGTTCTTAACATTATCCGATCAAACAATGATTCAAATATTACTTGATAGTCTCAAAAACAATTAAAGCGCATTTTCATACCATGGGCACTGGTTGTTGAGATGTATGTGACAACAAGGCCTAATGGTATGATATTTGAGTGCACACAGATGATAGCTTATAGCACAAAATCTGTACACGTGAAAGTAATGTTACATTAATTGCATAGTTTGTGTTTGCTGAGCACTACAGATGCGAGAATGTTTGCAGACTATGGGTACGGTACTATTAGCCAATCGAAATCACAGGAAATTTGGAATGCATTGTTGACTATTTTCAGCATAAAAATCTCAGTCATGAAAATGTTAATGTTGTGTGGAGACTCGAACAAATTGAGGTTAACAAGCAAACTTAATCTTTCGTCTCTCTATTGTGGTTTTACAAACAATGGAAATAATTTACATGATCCATCACAGTTGTTAACCCACATAAATTGCTGTTGATTGTTATGATTTATTTGTTTTCAAACAAATTCAATCCTCTGTAGGATTGGAACAAATTTGGTTCTTTGAAAAGAAGTTGTGGTGTTTGAAAAGAAAGAAAGAAAGATATATTTCATTCGAAAATTGGTTATGTTTTGCATAGGCCGAGTTGTGAGTCTGTGAACTTGGGGTCGGTTTCTTAAATTTAGTTTTGTCTGTTTGTGTCTGTTGTTTCATTAAATGTTCTGAAATAAATTTTGTCAAGGAATCATGCCTGTTAATTTATCTTTCTGGTTTTACTTCACACATGGCATGAATTATGCATCTTTAAATTATTACAAGTTTCAGTTTCAATAAAATGGTTTCCAAATTTTCTCAAAATTTCTAGTTCTTCAATATGTGTAAAAGTATTAAAGTTGGCCTGACGTTTCGATCCTAGCAGGATCTTCTTTAAAGGCTAAAAAAACTGATGTTAAGTTTGTTATGTAAACAGAGCTTATGTAAACGTCAGGCCAACTTACTTTTACACATTCTCCTACACAGGCTCTCTAGTGGTATAAGCAGTTTGCTAACAGTTTTATTTTTCTTTTTTTTTTAGTTCTTCAATACACGGGCAGATTTTAACTCTAACAGATTATCGTGATCATATGGCAGATTTTGCTTTTAAGAATTGTACTTTGTTTCCATTGTGCATTAAAACATAGCTCTAGTCTCTAATTTGAGACCCGTTTTCATTAGACTGCTAGCACAGGGAGCACTCTGCTGGATGTTAAAATTTTAATGTAAATGCAGATCATACCCCACGATTTGAACCCTGAGTTAGACTAGGATAAAGGGAGGATCAAAGTCCGTGCTATGTGTTAAGTTTGTTATGTAAACAGAGCTTTGGGTTGACTTGGGATCAGCTGTGACCGCTTAACTTTCCTTAAATTTCCGTAATTTAACATAATTGTAGATGGTAGTAGCAGCGCTGCACATCTTCTTCTAAAGAAACCTCAACAACCTGTTCAGTGACTATGAGAGCGTGTTGTGATATCGAGAATGGGGGTCTAATGTCAAAGTGTGTGGTTTCAAGATCAACTTAATGGGCGATTCCACGCAAGCAGGAACATGGGCACAAACGGAAAATGATTTCTGTACTTGTTTCCTACTTTGAATGTTACTGATAACTGATGCAGGGGCCAGGGCATATTTTTTTTTTTTTGTATTGTACTGTACTATTATTTCCTCAGGACAAAATTCATGTTCTTTCACCATGAAATTTGGAGTAAAAAATGAAGTACTTAAAGTACAATATTGACAATACCATATCTTGCCATAAGAGTAACATGGAAGTAAAATGCATGTTGGTACTTTTGATGTCGAAAAAACAGAATACAATTTTCACCCACCATTCCTGTCGTAGCGGCGTAATTTGACACTGTTACTGTTTCCGTCAACTGATAGCACGCTCAATTTCCCTTGTAGTATCGCTAGTTCGAACTTACTGTACACCACTTCGACGATTAATGTAGGCGATTAACGTCGTTGGTAGCTTGTCGTGTTGAGTGGTCGAAGTCGAAGTGTAGCAGAGATATGCACACTGTAGGTACAGTGATTTTAGTTGGTTATCAAAGCATGGAGCTCTTACGGGGTTGGCGAGTAGGGAAGCACAAGGGCGGATGAAGGAGGGGGAGGGGGCTGGGGGAAAATTGGTTGAAATGCCGAGAGTGGGCGAAAGAAGGAGTGGGCCGGACTGCCCCTGTCAAACAGCGAAATTAAGGCACTGAGTTTTGACATCTCCTTTGTCATAATTATTGAATGTGTTATTGCTGCAACAGCACCATATTTAGAGAACATTCATCTTTGTTAATGTGATGAGGTACCACAGAAAAGGAAGCAGCGAAACTAATTCATATCAAAACCAGAACATATGGATAAATTGAAGACCACACAAAAAGTGTAAGATTGTTACTTTGGAATCCAAATGCTAAACACCAAGCACTGGGTTTGATCTGTAATGTAAGCTTCCTACACACTGAGGAATTTAAGCTACCTAGGCTATTTATAGTTTGTGGATGTTTTAAAGGAAGTGCATTTGAACATTCAAATAAGGAGGTAGTGATTGAGAAATAAAATTCCAAATTTCAAATTTTACTTTAATATGTGTGGCTGCCCTTCAAAATTTTGTTCTGTATGTAGTTCTGCAAATTTCTGTTTCATGAATACTGGAAAGGAAGGACATCTTGTAAATGCATTTACTCCTACAGTCCTGTCCATTCTGCCTTTTCACTTCCAAATGTGGGATGTGAGGATGGCAGAAGCATCTATATTGGAATCCATGATTATATCACCAACAAGCTACGTTTAAAGGGTGTGAAGACTCGCGCACATGTCTCATGCCGGTAATCTGACCTAGTTTATTTCAGTTGGTCCCCCCCTTTCACCCATTCATTAAAGAGTGTGAAGACTCGCGCAAAAAGAAACGTCTATTGCCGGTACTCTGACCTAGTTTCGAATGAGGTGTAACAGAAGTGTTAGACACCACCATCGATCCCAGAATATACACACACAGCTTGCTACCGTCGGTAATTAGACAGTAGTGCACAGTCAGTACATGCAGCTACGGTCAATACCCACAACACGGTGTACATAGCAACGATGGAGATCTCAGGTCTAGATAAAAGATAACAAGGTATCACGTGTCATTACTGTCTGCATTTTATAGCGACACGAACAAAACGTCACTTGCAAGTAACAGAAAGTTAACTTTTTCAGATGGCCGCACGCGGTTTGGGGCAAGTCTTCAAAGCCTTTAATATCAGATTATTCTAAATACTTCTCTTCTTAGAATGTCTTCAAACGCCACATTTTTTTCGTCTAATTACGTTTTGAGTAGCCCATGTAAGAATTCATAGTATTGTCATCTGAGTCCTGTCTGCATCCATAGTTTCCTGTCTTCAAGCGACCTAGCTAGCTACATTCTTCACACAGTACATTGCAACAGTTTTTCTGTTTAAGCTGCACCTTGATGTGTACAGTACTATGTTACAGTGCAGGCTACAGTACTGACTATGCAGGATAACATAATGGACATTTAGCCTAGTTAGCTAAGCCTTTCATTGTACACAAATGAGGGAACAATTTTAGCCGTTCAAGCCTTAACTACTGATATGGCAAGACATAAGAAAGAAACCATAGGTGGAACATGGTTGAGTAGGCTTACTGCACACAGCAGTCTAAGGCAAGAACCTACTGTACCATGGGTATTCAAGCTTGATACAGCCTAGGCCTGTATAGTACATGAAAGCAGTGTAGGACATACAGTACTATAGGTCTAAGTAATGGTATGCAAACTTAGCTTACCTGTGCAATTATACCGAACTTGACAATTCTTTTATTACACAAAGTCAATGAAACATTCTTGGTTGGTGCATTAATTAGTACAACTCCCCATTCATGTGTCTGAAAAGTAATGAACATACTTTTAGTACTTAAGGGCCATTTAATTTTCAGAGTCTCCTTTGATTATGGTGACCAGATGTTCCCAATATCAGGGGACAGTCCCGGATTTCATGTGCTGTCTCTGGATGAAAAGGGTCCCAGGAAATGTCCCCGGATTTTATGTACTGTCCCTTGAATATCCCTAGAATTATTATAAAAATTAAGGCCTGTAATCATTTCAATTTGATTTTGTTTGGCCTCCCATTCATAGAGACAGCTTGATCCTAGGCTAAGAAGTGATTGTTGATTGTACAAGTAGGCTATAAAGTTGTATATGACTCACAGATAGAGGTAACCCAGAACATTGAATAATTCCATATAACCTGTAATTCATGTACCTGCAGTATTATGTTGCATGTAGTGATGAATTTTAAGGCTTACAGTGACCTTCCAGGGTTTCCCATTTGATTTTATCTTGGACATTTTCTTGTCACATTTGGACATTCAGACACATTGGACACTTGGACATTTACGTGAGGTGTGGTAACCATGAGCATTCAAAACCTAGGACCACCAAAATGCTGAGGGACCCTCAAAATGCCTTTCTTTAAAAGTATAAAGTGTGGGATATCAGAAATATTTTAGTGCAAATTTACTCTGTGCTTATATTTTCGGTCCACTTTTCTTAACCCTAAATATCCTGGGACTGTACATATGTCAGAAAAGTTTTACTGTGGAACATATTTCATCCTTTAGGAGGTTTTCAATTTAAAAGTCTCCTTCAAGTTAGCTATAATTCCAAACAAAAATTTCATCAATTAAAAGGATCAGCTCTTGCATGTGTATGGAATAATTCCTGCAAGGTAATTATTGCAGGTTACATGTAACATGCAGGTTCCATAAAACATGGTGTATGGAAAAGTCCACGATAGTGTGGTGCACAACATGTAAAGCTGCTCTTATTTGGCATGAATGAACTGATACTTATCAGCAACAGGGATATTTCTGTGGCTGAAGATTATTGGAAGTAGGCCAATATAGCTATTTTCCAGAGCCTTTTTTTTTAACTATGGATTTTCTTACATTATCACAGCATACGCATGCCCCTATTCTTTTCACCATAGGCTACTGTATGTAGGAGAGTCCTGGAACGTTACAGTGCAGTATGTGTACATTAAACGTCCAGAAGTTGATAGCGCAAATTTCCGCTTCATGATCACATTTTTACAGTAATTTTTTTCTCATTTCTTATACTTCCATTGAGAGAAAGGAGCATATTGGTTTTTATGTAGGTCAAAGGTCATTTGTAGCCCAAGAAGCCAAACTGCCAGTCACATTAACTTTCTATCTGGATATTAGACAACTTTAGTATTGTTAAGGCAATGCAAAAGTGAGACATAGACCAAGGTCATTTCAGTTCAAACCAACACTGAGCCCAAAGTCTTCTTCCTCTTCCAAAGGAATGGAAGAAAAGATGCCTAGAAACAAGCTTTCATATTTGGAAAAGGATAAATCAATACTTACCTAAAATTGGCATATTATATGTTACTCACACTGACAAATTAGCACAAAACAAAATGTGCAAAAAATCCTGGAATCAGGTAGTAATTTTTATGCCTGGTATGTAGTTGGGTGGTACCCAGGTACTCAATGAAAATGCTATGATCGCAAACGTAAATGCACTCTTGCATTTTTGGTTCTGACTAACAATTGTACAAGTTATCTGGGTATGAACAGAAATGCCATCAACATATTGCACATGAATGCAACAGTTGTTATTACATACTTTTATCGGTGTAAGAAGTAATTTCGAGGACTTCATGGTTCCAATTACCATAGTCCCTGTGCTTATACCAGTTTCCGACTGTAGTAGTTCAGAAGCCGAGTATGTGCACTTTTACATCATGTGGCCAGCACTTATAGATTGTACAAAGTTGAAGAATGCATGAGCACAATACTGTATATGTTGATAATGGTGATTGGGAACGGTCCAAAAATGTGTTTATTTCAGTTGGTCCCCCCATTCACCCATTCATTATAGCTATACAACGGAGCACGTCCATTCTTTCTCCGGATGCCTTTTTAAGAGATAAGATTGTACAATGAATTAATGTTAACGCAAAGTAAAATGCAGGAAAAAGAACTCACCGTTCTTGGACTATGTATTGTATAATTTGACTGTTAGAATGACAATGACGAAAAGCATTGGAATAACTCGTTATTATTTCCAATTATGCATGACGACAAAGTAGATTCTATATGAATGTATTTGTGAATTAAAGGGTGTGAAGACTCGCGCAAAAAGAAATGTCTAATGCCGGTAATCTGACCTAGTTTCGAATGAGGTGTAAAACAGAAGTGTTAGACACCACCATCGATCCCAGAATATACACACACAGCTTGCTACCGTCGGTAATTAGACACTAGTGTACAGTCAGTACATATAGCTGCAGTCAATACCCACAGCACAGTGTACAAACGATACAGCTATGGACATCTCAGGTCCAGCTAAAGATAATAAGGTATCACGTTTCATTACTGTCTGCATTTTGTAGCGACAAGAGAAAAACTTCACTTGCAAGCAACAGAAAGTTAACTTTTTCACAGGGTTTGGGGCGAGTCTTCAATGCCTTTAAGCATAAAACCCAAAGTTGGTATAGGTTTACAGTATATATTATGTATAGAGCTCTATGGGGATTTAAAGATGCGTGTCTGTACACATGTGGGACACCCACCATTCAAAATGTCAATCTCTATTGAACAAGATCTTGAGTCTACTGCCTAGTAGTGTTATTTGACAATTTCAAAGTTTAGTATTGAACAGTTTTAGCTGTAGGAAGTATAGGAAGAAAATCACTTAAAAACTTTGATAATGATAGCTTAAAAGTCGTTCTTTTGTTCTTTGATAGATAACTGAGACCGGTAGTCATGTACTCCAGACCAAGTCGAAGGCACATTTCCTCAGCAGCACCATCCACTAGGAGATCAAAGCATGAGAATTCAGGTACTTCATACCAGTCCACCCAACACCAGCAGCAATCAAGAAGGAGCCAGGAGTTTGCAATGTCTTCAAAGGGAAACAAGAAAAGTCATGAGAAGAAAACAGCTTTTGACAAAGGAGGAGAAGAAGAAGTAGTGAAGGAACTGCCAATTGTTAAAGGACCTAAATCTGATTTGAGTTCTCTTCAATGGAGGCAGACATCAGCGAGACGATCACCAAAAGATGGAGCAATTACGAAACAAACCCATTCAGATTCCAGTCCAAGTGGGTCCAAAACAAAGACACGTACAAGGCAGATTCAGTATGATGATGATGATGATGATGATGGTAGGGATGCACTTGCAAGTGTGAATGAGAGGAAGCAGAGTGAAAGCAGCAAAAGTGGACCGTACAGCTTAGCAGCTCAGTTCCATAAGGTCAAGGAGTCCATCAGTAGTAGTTCTCCAGAGGTGACAGCATCAGTGAGACGTAAGCGATTGTCTGCAAGGAAGTCCACCTCCGGAAGAAGTAACTTCTCTTTGCCACAAGAGACAATTTGTAGTAGCCCTGGAAGCTCTCATGTTAACAGAGAAGTCATAGCAGTTGATGATGAAGTCAGTTTTAAACTGCCAGTAGAACAATCTACCAGAAATGTTTCTAGTGACATTAAACAAAGGAGTCATGATGTATATCATGGACAAAAGGATGAGAGGGGTAATATAGCTCCATCAGAGCAGCTCTCCTCTCTTAGGAGAAGGCATAAGAAGAATGTCTCACATCGAGAAGTGAAGGGAAGTAGCAGGTATCGTAAAACTGAAGTAAGAGAGAGTCAAATACTCTCGGGTGGTTTTGCTTCCACATCTGTAGAGTCGCCCTCATCTAATAAAGGCAAAAATGTAGATAAACATAATAAGACAAACACTAGTTTGAGAACAAGTTATGAGGAAAGTGAAGAGACTACAACATCGATTGAAGGAAACCACAAGTTTCAGATTGTTACTTTGAATCAAACTCCAACAGATTTTCTGACATCTCCTGCATCAATTCCTCGTAGCAAGTATACCAGAAGTGCATTTTCAGGTAAAGCTCGATCAACATGCCAAGAATCAACTGGGTCACAGTCAGGAGAAGGTACTAGTAAAAAAAATACTGACAGCAGCAGCAGCAAGTATGTCATTTATTCATCTAAGCCTTCAAAGGGCCAGAATATTAAGGAGGGATGGAAAATGATGAGTGTAAGGGATGCCTCCAGAAAAAAACCCAAAAGCCAACCTCAGAGGAAACTGAAAAGTCAGATGCAAAACTGGACCACAATTTCTGGGAACGACAGTGATGAGGAAGAAGATTCTAATCTTGAATATGTCGATAATAAAAAAGACAAAGATTTTGTCCCAAAACGGTCTTTCCGATCCACAAAAGGTCCTAAAAAGGAGGTTCCAGAGATCTCAGGTAAGAATTCATCAGAGAGGAATATCTTTGATATGTTTCAGATACCTGCCAGGAATAATACCTCCGTGCATCAGTCTAATACAAACACTGAACCTATTAAGTGCTGTATTGAAGCTTTAGGGTCAACACCATCAAGTGCCTTACATTTCAACGAAAGTATCAGTTCTACACCTGAGTGTAGTCACGAAAGGAGTACTCTAGGTGAAACTTCAGTGACAGCAAGCATTGCTACTACTTCTGAAGAAGTCTCAGTTAAGGTTACAGATGTAGCAACCAATGATAGCTCAGATGGAGACAACATATTTGACAAAATTGCCAATTTAAAGTCTTGGACGCCTAACCCATCTGTCGGAGGTACATCCAATCTTTCAACATCTGGAAAAGAAACTACAAAAGATATAGTGGGTAAGAAGGAACCATCTTTATTAGGAAAAGAGGAAAAGGATTCAGGCAATTTTCCTCTGGATGAAAGTAAGGGACCATTGAATGACACAGTCGACTCTAATAATGAAGAATCCTATCAACAAACAGACATTTGCAAAGGCACTACAGCATTTGACAGTTACTCTGGCAAGGAATCAGAGAGGTCAAATGATAACCAAGTATTATCAGCAGAATGTGATGATGAGAAAATAGAAAAATGTAATTCTTCCAAGTTACATAAAGAGCAGCTATCTCAAAAAGGTGATGAACAACAGGAAAAGAGAATTAGAGATGACTGTTCCTCTGTAGACGACCCAGAAAAAGGAAAGACACAAAATGTTAATAGCGTTGTCTATACAAGTTTAAGGAGGGTGACTCGTTCAGTGAGAGGCCATTCGCCTGC
Organism: Apostichopus californicus; assembly: GCA_020650975.1. Lineage (NCBI taxonomy): Eukaryota > Metazoa > Echinodermata > Holothuroidea > Aspidochirotida > Stichopodidae > Apostichopus > Apostichopus californicus. Next base: position 12,925 of record JAIPMN010000505.1, read on the forward strand.
ACCTGCTAAGAATATCGATCTTGAAAATGAAAATGATTTAGGTCACCCTATGTTCAAACAATCACCCAAGGACAACATTCCAAGTTCAGTCGGTGAGTCAAGTGACATAACAGTTTCTCAGGAAGAAGAGGGAGTAAGTATTGATGACAATGGCCAAGAAGTGGCAACTGAGGTAAGAACAATATTGCAGGCTGTAGAAAGGAATGCAGAAGAGGATAATGAGGTCATTGAAACGGAGGGAACTTCCAGTGGTATTGAAAATGTGGGAGAGAAAGATCCGACTAAACAGGAGGAATCAAGGAAAGCAGTGTTACCTATGGAAGAAACAGAATATGCAAAAGATGTCAATAAAGTTGATGAGAACATCGATGCACATAGCAAGGTAGTTATAGCTACATCAGAAATTTATAAGGCTAGGGAATATAATATCGCACCAAGCACTACTGGTTTTACACCCAGCTTAGAATTTGCAAAATCTTTGCAATCAACCAACCTTAAAGTTGATCTAAAAGCCATAGACATGGATGCACAAGGAAAGCAGAGAGACACAAATAGAGTAAGTGAAAGTGTTAACGAGGAGCAAGAAAGTTTCGACAAAGAACATCACGACTTGCATAAGAAGAAAATTGGAGAGGGAGAGGAATTTGACAAACTGGAAAAGCCAACATTCCTGGAGGAAGATCATGATGATGATGATGATGATGATGACGGAAGGAACATCTTTTCTATATTTGAAAATCCACAACATTGTGACCTTCCTAAAATGTCAAAAGAGGATTTCACAAATAAAACAGAAGATCCTGATAATGACATCTCTGTGAAGTTAGGGGATGAGCAGAAAGATGTGGAACAAAAGGAGAAGGCGACTGAATTTGAAGACAGGGACGAGAGTCGGAGTATATTTCAAATATTTGAAACAAATGTAGGCAAGAGCCCAGAAAACATCAACCTAGGTTCTACAACAATCCGTCAAGATGAGGACGAGCAAAGCAAAGAAAGGAAAGCTGCAAAATGCAGTTTGTCCGTAAATGTGAAAAGACTGGAAATTGAGAAAAAGAAAACAGTGGAAGATGTAGAAACATTGAAAAATGATGGAGCGCCAACTGATACCCAGGAAAAGTCTGATTTTATTTCTGTCAGAAATGTTCAGCCTTCATGTGGATTCTCTGACCCGCAGAAAGTCCAGATGTCTGTCTCGAAAAATTCAGAAAACAAACAAGGCAGTCAACTTCAGGAAACTAATCTTAGTAAAGAACGATCAGAAAAGCTCTCAGCTTGTGTCTTAGAGGAAGGGATTTATGAAACCAAAATGGTAGAAGGTGTGACGGTGTCAACTACCATTTGTGACTCAGGAAATGTACGCAAGGAAAATATGAATACCGCATACGTTCCTGAAGGTGATAGCAGAATTGAAGATCAGGGTCAATCAAATGCAACTGAAACCTATGAACTGCCTAATGATGGTGGTAAACCACAGGATGAAAGAAACACTAACAATGATGATGTTTTACAACCTGGCGCCAAAGGGGAAACATGTATTCCCTCTGTAAGTGGTTGGATCAGTGATGAGCAGCCTCCAAATCTCCAACACATTGACAGCATTTGTCCAGTTTTTAGTCAAAGTAAAGGCAGCAGCGATGAATCAGAATGCATGCCTATTATTGTGTCAGTTGCAAGTGTGGAATCTGGTGATACTTTCAAAACTCCAGGCGAAGTCAGCAATAAGGAATCTCCAGGAAGCTTGGAAAAGGAAGGATTTGAATCCAAGTGCTCTGCTGAGGAATCTGAAATTTCTAGTCCAAATATAGTGCAATGTCAAGGTAGTGTTACTACTGATGTGCTTGTAGGATCATCAGATGCTGCGGTTGGATATGATGAAGACAATGTAGGTCAGTACCCCCCATCGGGTACAGCATCTGAATCCAATGGGAACTTCGGAGGAAGTGAAACAGTAGCTGCAGAGGAAAGAGAAAGTGATATAATAGATGGAATATCTTTTTTGTCATTTGCTTCCAAAGAGGATCTTATCAGATATACTACCACTTCAAGCAGGAAAGGAAAAGGCAAAAGGAAGTCCACCTCTGTGTTAGGTATCACATGGGCAATGTCAAAGAGGAAGAGAAAGCCTCTCAAGAAATCACCACCAAAACCTCAGAAATTGAGCATCTTCCCTGGTAACCTGAAGGAGCAATCGCAAAAGCAAATTGAAGATTATCAGAACTCCTTCTTACAAGATCTTAAACAACAGAAGAGGCAGGAGATTTTGCACCCTGCCCTGTTAAAAAGAGGTGTAAGTATAAAGAGAAGTCTTGACTGTGGTATACCACTTCTACTTAACTTGGAGCTTTTGGGTGTGAAACTTGACAAAGAAGATGGTCCGCCCAAAAAGAAAAAGAAGAAGAAGAAACGTAAAAAGTCACGCAAGTCTCACGAAACGGTGTATGAAGTCTTATCTTCTGTAGTTAAGGAGGCTTCACCAAAACCCTCACTAATCACTGATGATGATGATGATGACAAGGAAATTAGTTACTTTGATGATATCGATGACTTTGACCAAGAAACATTGGATACATATACAACAGAGAATTCAGATGATGAAACAGGGAATGACCTGAGGCAGGACATATTTGACCAAGTCAATAAATTAGCTGATGCAAGTAGCACAGACCCTCTACAAGAAAGAAGCGACCAGTCAACAAGGATTGAGGAACCCTTGCAAACACAAAGCTCAAGTACAATCGTCGAAGATACCTCTAAAAAAGATGGTCCTGTGTCAGGAATTTTGACCAATGAAAATGAGGTCTTCAAGCCATTTGAGAAGCCAGTCATTTCCCATACTGCTGCATTTCAAAGCTCAGAGTTAGATTTGTACCTTGATAAAGAGGAGAAGGAAAAAACAGGTCCTTCAGGAACAAGAGATAAAGAGAAAAAGAAGTCATTATCAAATAGACATATGAAAAGGTTGAACTCTGCTATTCAGGGAATTTCATTGTCTTCACTTTTTCAAGGGAAAAGACCATCGGACAAGATACCAAGTTTTAGTAAGAAAGCAGATCCCAACAAACTAAATGTGAGAAAAGAAGTGGCTTCCATTGATACCAGCTCAGAACAGAGAGCAATGGTCACCTCGGGCGGCAGTAAAACAAGGATAGGTAACACTATTTTGAGGAAGAGTACGGCTGGTGCAGCTCGCTTTCACCGTGATCTCAAAGTTCGAGCTGCTTTTGATAAAAAGGACCATTCGGTAAGGAAAGGAGAAATACCACAACCCAAGGCCTCAAATTCTGATGTAAATTGGCAATCTGATAGAAGTTCAAAGCAGTCAACATTTCTGGATAGACTTGTTCATAATGTGAGACAAGCGACAGGGACGGAAATGAAAGCCAGTAGCAAACCAAAATTAGTAAAGTCATCATCCCTGAAAGACCAGGATAGTACTGCCAAGATAGATAGACTTGTTCATAATGTGAGACAAGCGACAGGGACAGAAATGAAAGCTAGCAGCAAACCAAAATTAGTAAAGTCAGCATTACTGACAGACCAGGATAGTACTGCCAAGATAGATAGACTTGTTCATAATGTGAGCCTAGCGACAGGGAAGGAAACGGAAACTAGCAGCAAACCAAAATTAGTAAAGTCAACGTTACTGAAAGACCAGGATAGTACTGCCAAGATAGATAGACTTGTTCATAATGTGAGACTAGCGACAGGGGCGGAAATGGAAACTAGCAGCAAACCAGAATTAGTAAAGTCATCATCACTGAAAGACCAGGATAGCACTGCCAAAAATTTGATAGTTGAAGCCAAAAAAGTAGATAGATCTGACTACACCTCCCTTAAGATAGTCCAAAATCGGATTATTCATGTTAGTACAATGGAGAATATGCGAGTATCATCATCTGGATTTTTGCCAGTAAGAGATCCAACCTCGCCAAGTATAAAGAAACAGCTTACAAAAGTCGTTGAGAGAAAAGACGATGAATCTAGTAGTAGACCACCTGTGCGTAAATCAAAAAGGAAACAGAGTTTTAAAGTTCCTTGTATCCCTGAAGAGGGGCCTCCCATGCTGAGGGATTATGATGCTCTACCTGGAATGCCAGCAAAATGTGGCAGTGACTTCTGTCGATTGGGCTGTATTTGTGATAGTCTTAGCTGGAAAGCAGAAGAAGATTTGCAGCATTGTCGAAAACTGGAATGCATGTTTGAATGCAGTTGCGAACGATTCCCAAGCCTCCGTATACTAAGGGCAAGGAAAAGACCGGCCATATTTCGTGCAGACGGCATGGTATTTTACGACGAGACAGGTTTGATGTCAGACCATGACGACGGGAAAAAGAAAAGATTAGACCCCAGTAGATCCAAAGAGAAGAGTTGTGAACCAGCTAAAGAAAAAGTTGCAGCAAAAATTGCCAGTAAGCCAGTGCGTACTACTACATTTTCCAAGGTCATCGAGAAGAAAAAGGAGGTTCCTATAAAAGAGACAAAGATAGTGATTACGAAACAATTTAAGAAAGATCCAGGGTTTTCAAGGGGAAGAGTTTATATTGCCAAACATATCAGGTATGCAGCAAGGATGGAAGAACAGAAACAAGAAGACTTGAAGCGGGCAAAAAGTGCAGCTGAACAGGGTAGCAGCAGCAGTTCTGTGTCTCATGGGGAAGGTAGGTTGCCCCCATTGAAGGTTGTTAGAACAAGTGCTGGATTTGCTGTTAAAACAACAGTGCCTGACGAAGAAACACAAGATGGTTTCAGGTTATTGAAAAGGGTCGACAGGATGATGTTAAATAACCAACAGTATCGTAGGCGTCAAGCAGAGGTCTTGGCCTCGGAGCAAGCGGAAGAAGAAGACAATGTTGAAAAAATGAACATGGCGAAAAGGAATGAGACAGAAGCAACTTCAAAAGCAATTAATGGTGAAGATGAACAGAGAGACAAGTCAGACACAAATGCAACAGTTCAAAGTGAAACGGGAAGGAATCATAGTGATGGTAAAAACACCATTGAAGAACTTGTTTGGAAATCAACAAGTAAAGATGCAGAGCAGGAAAAGCATATGACTTCAAATGTGAGCATTACAAAACATTCCAATGCAGTAAAACCACCATCAACTAGAGATCCAGCTGAGCAAGCTAGCATCGTGGCACAGCCAAATAAACCATTTGATAAAATTGCCCAGAGCGCTGAATTAGTGACTAATAATATGACCAACCTGCAGTCATCTCCAGTCCCTGCGAAACAACTGTTGCTTTCTTTACCTGGAGTAGCTCAACATACATTTACACCGTTACATCAACAAGGTTCAGTGAAAACTGGGATCAACCCACCAATCATTCTACAACCTAACCTAATCCCAATTCTGCCTAAGTCAAATGTGACACCAATCCAGACTGTCTCAAAGATGTTGGTTCAAAAGAGAAAGAATAAAAACCAAACACAGAGATCCTCTATTACTGGGAAATTGCTTCCCACAGGTCCGCAGGCAGAAGGTGTTAATAAGTCTGCTGTTCAACATGCATCTGCTAGGAACGCTCAAGGCAACACAACCATTCATGGTCAACCAGTTATTTTGGTTCCTGCAGCAGCATCAGATGGTTCAAAAGTCAAGAACATCCAGGCCTTTTTGGTACATAATCCTGATGGAAAAGCTGTGTTGCTGGTTCCCACCCAGACACCAGACAAGAATCCTGAATTGGCAATTCCAGGCGTATCGGGTGCTGTGCCAAGGGCTGAGAACAGGAAAGCAATCTCAGTGAAGCCTACTGTTGCAGAGTCTTTGAGTGCTCATCGTCAACCAAGAAGAGTTAAAAGGTTGTGTGATATTGCTGGTCATGCAACAAGTTTGGTTCACCTGAAGCAGAAGCATCCATTCAAGAATCTAAGGTCTGTCTTTGTACCAAACAATCATCCCTGCAACACCAATAGAGCATTTCATTTATTGGTAGATGTTTTTTCAAACTGCTCATGGGAGCAAGATGCTGCAAATTTGAATCAAGCGATCTTTAACTTGGCGGCCATGGTCGGCACTGTACCACATCTGAAGATAGCAAAGTACACGGTGCAAAGAATTGGTTTCAAAAAGCACTCCCAGGCTGCAAGAAGCATAAATGTATCAAGTTCTGTGGCAGGAAATTGCAGAGAGAAAATAAGAATCATTGGTTTATTTGAATCTAAATTTTTCATAACAGATGGTAGAGAGCCACTGCTTCAAATCACTGAACTTGCTCCTATACCATGTCAAAGCAAGGCAACAAAAGTTGATGCTCCTAATAAAGGAAAGCCTATGGGAACAGGTGACAAAAGCCAACAGTCAGGTGTGGAAATACATGGAAGTGAAAGAAAATATGAGACTGAAATTAAGAGTGAAGCAGATGTTGGCAATGAGCAAGTTATAGAAGGAAGGATTAAAGATCCGACATCAAACTATGAAGTTGTTCATACCATTGATGATAGCAGCGAGGAAGGAAACAGCAATTCACCAAAGTATGTTGGTAGTCCGCTTCAACCAAGGAAAGGCTCGCAACTTCAGGATGACATATCAACTGGGGAAAATTTGAAATTACAACCTGCTTTAGTGTCCAGAGATTCAGAAAGTGTGGTGTGCAGAAGGGATCAGACATTTTCAGAGAAAGATCTTGTCAAGTTATCTTCCCAGTCGTTGGGTGAATCTGCTGATGACAGAAGTAAATCAGGCACAGATAAAATAGAGATTGGCAACGATGAATCGGCTCAAGGGATGAAATCCTCCAGAGCAGTTGAATCGTTTCCAGCAACGAATGTATCATTAGAAGAAAGAGATACCAGTGCTAATAAATCTAAAGAGCAGCATAACAGCCACAGTTGTAATGATAAAAAGGTGGCAACAACAAGCAGGCAAAAGGAAGAATGCAAAATTGTTAGACATGATGAGGCAAGAAGCCTTACTCCCGAACAATCTGTTGACCGTCCATGCATTACTGCTGATTCATCATGTCAATCTTCAATGTGTGATACGTTGGCACCAGAAGGAAGGGCAAATGAAGGGAAGCCTCCTTCAGCGCCCTCTAAAAGTGATGATCAGTTTAGTGAAGATCATACAGAAGTTTGTAGCAGTCCAGGTTTCACTTTGGATAGTGATCGTGTGAGCAATTGTGATGATGGGGGAAACTTGTTGCATTGTAGTGAAATGGAATCAGACATTGAAACAGAGCAGAATTTGAATGATGAAAAAGAAAAGGACACAAAGCTTGAAGACACATTGCCCATTCCTTTTACCGTAAAGATGCCGGTTTCTAAGGAAGCTGATCTTTGTTTGTCTACCAGTGCAACATCTCTTAAAAGTCATTCAGAAGAAGTAGACCAGATCAAAGGTTCCAAAGAAGATGCTGTTAATGAGGATAAAGAAGATGCTGTTAATGAGGATGAAGAAGAAATTGTCAAAGAATCAATACAAACCCTTAATGTTGTTGATAGCAAACAGAACGCCGATCAAACTGGTGATTGTACACAAGGAGAAGAGCTTGCCACTGATTCAGAGGTCGTAGTAACAAGTTCGAAACTCCAGACAACAAGAACAGGAGTTGAAGATGGTACTTGCCTGAACATCCAAGCAAAAAATGAGAACATGGATGAGAAATTATCAAACAAAGAAAGTAGTTTATGTGAGGGAGACGACAAAGAACAGACTGAGAAACGAAGTGAAGAATCGAAAGGAGATAATACAGTGGCAGTACCTCATGAGTCCGATATATCAGTAACTGATGGAAAATCTCTTTCACTGGAAACCGAAGAAATAGGTGAAAGCCTGCTTGTCAAAGAAGAAACTAGTGAAACGGATAAGGAACACAAAACAGATGAATTATTGATTACTTTAACAGACAGCAAGCAAACAGAAGACCAACATGCGGAACCGAAAAGAGACAGTGATTTTGTAAAACCGTTGGATGTGCCAGCAACTGGTGCAAAATCTCCATTGACTGATGAAGACGACGAAATAGATGGAGACATCCCTGCGACGGATGGAATTGATGAAAAAGATGAAGAATCCCGTTCATCAAGCGACCGTCAGCAGAGAGAAGAGCCGACTGATAGTTCAAAAGGAGAAGTTGATGCTGCATTAGTATCCCAGACAGAGTCTGTTGTACCAGTGACTGATGCAGAGTCTCATTCAATTGATGAAACTATAGAAACTAAAGAGGAAAATTTGCATGTCACAGAAGGAATTGATAAGAGTGATGATGAGGAACAAGAACAAGTGGCTAATGAATCAGCACCGACTTTAAAGGATGGAGATGATAAGCAGACAGAATGCCAGACAGATTATGATGATGATGATGATTCTAAAAAAGAAGAAACGACAGCCATCAAATCTGAGGATTCGAGTGTATCAGATGCAAAAGAGTCAGACCAAGACCCGTCACGGACACTCCATAGTTTAGTGGAGAACTTGTCCAGCCGAGTAACAGATACTAGTACAGTTGAAGAGGTGGCTGCTGGAGCCGGTGAAAAAGAGCAACGACAGGATACTGATGCTGAAAATGACACCTCAGAAGATGCCTCGTCGGAGGACGACGATGATGACACTTCATCCGACTCTGACAGTGATCTCGAAGAAGTAGAGATTGTTCCAGAGAGAAAACCATTTTTCGTTGGGGCCACCACTTGCACTATACCTCTGACCACTTTGGTAGAGAAAGCCTTTGCTGGTAAAAACTTGCTTACTGCTTGCTGGCCAGAAGGTTATTTAGATACATCAGAAGGATCAGGAGGTCCCCCAAAGGCAAAGTTATTTAAAAGTTCCTTCCTTAAAGGAAGCTTGTCTGGAAATAGTGCGGCATGGCCTCTTAAACCGAGGAGAAAGGAAGTGAAGTTTATGTCCCCTGACGCACTGTCTAGTTTGTTGGATAAGAGACAACTTCAGAGAGAAGCTGACAGAGAGAAGGCCAGAAAGTTGGCAAATCTAAGGAAAAAAATGTCCTTCAGGAATCTTCCACCCTCACAGCGACTCCCAAAAAGAGATAAAGTCAGATCCTTGGAGTATTGTGTGGTTGAGAAGAAAGTAGTGGTATCAGACGAAGATATTGACATCCTTGCATTCGCCGACGACGACGATGATCTCTCGTCTGACGAGGACAGCATTTACACCACTTCAAGCTACGAAGATGAGCAACGATCTAAAAATGAAGCTCTTTTCAGAATAGCAGAGCTTGATATCCAGATCAAAATGGAGGCTTTGGAAGGAGCCAGCAGGGATCAAGGCTATAGCATGACAGAACAGGGTGAGCTCTTATCACAAGATACTGACCAGCCAAGTAGTGATGCAGAATCCATAGACAGTACCGATGGTGGGAAGTCCTCAGATTCTCAGATTGGTGAGAGGCGGAGGAGCAAAGTAGACGACACGAATAAGAAAGTAGCAGAATTAGAGAAAGAACTGTATCGCAGTTCACTCGCAAGATTTGGATCTGATGATGAGGAGCAACAGTTTCTCTATGGAGATGATGATAAGGTTCCTGGAGGCAGGAGAGCGGTAAGTTGCTGCAGCAGAAGTGTAATTTATTCAAACCACTCTTTAGTGCAAGCAAAACACATGCTGTTGACCATGACAATGGCTATATGTCTTCCTGATAGAAAGATAATTTCACTATTGCTTCATGAGAAAAATATTTTAAATGTGCTTGCATGTAGGTGTACTCTTGATACTATGCAAACAACAATGGTCAAATTGAACTCGGTAAATTTTGGCATGATTGGCGTGGTACCTATACCAAAGTAGGAGAATGCATTTCAGTTTTGTTGTGCCAAAGAAAAAATAAATAATAAATGGTGTGTGGAAGATAAAAGTATCACTAGATTAAAAAAGAAAAGCTGCACATGATAAAAGCATAAGTATTTAGAGTTCATTTCAACTGTTCTGTATTTATCTGAGTGTCAGTTGCCAATAGGTGGTTTTAGGCATTTACAATAATTTTTGTGCCAGGGCTAATTGAATGTGTACATGACACCTAGCTTGTACACAATATTTCAAAGATGGGCTTGGTATCTAGAGATCTCACATCTTGTAGAATTCTATAGCTTTTCATGGAGTTCAAATGTCAGCAGATGTAAAATGTGAAAATCTAGTGAATAGGCAACTTGAATGGGTGGGTCACATACGAGTAAGTGGTTGCCCCACACTGTGCAAGTATGTCTTTGTTTAATGCAAAACTCAATTGTACACAAGACTGAGATTAAATGTGAAATTGTTGCAACTGCCATTTTAAAATGCAAAAAGGATATCGATGAGTGTATATATGTAGTGAGTTGAAAATTCAAGGACACTTCTGTTTTGGGAGGTGATGCAAATGATAACGACTGAAACTAAAAAGAAAAGAAACCCAAATCTCTCCCATAAGATAAAAAAAAAATAAAGAAAAATTGTTAATTGTCAGCCTATTCAACTTCTTTCTTTTAACAGCTTCATATACACATCTTAAAGGAGAGACAGAGACGAGCAAATCAGCGTCGCCAATTTACAAAGTTATCCAAGCTTGTGTTTCTTGAGGAAACTGTATGGGAGAACAGACCCAAGATAGCCATATTGCAAAAGGTTTGTTTGGGCCCCTTTGTTATGTTTTCAGAGTGTGTACTTTACACATATTCCAACATGATTACTTGTACTAGCCCTTGTCGATTTGTACCCATACTCGTGCTTGGAGCATTTTGGAAATCAAGTACAGATCATAGTGCAATATTTAAGTAATGGTACTCATGCTTAGCCCCTTGTATCTATGCTTATACTATGAGTGTTCTCAAGGAGAATTCTGATCATACTCATACTCAAAGCTGTTGTACTCATACTTTTATAGGTCTTATGTGGGGTATCAAAATCCAGTTAAATGTCTGTCATTCATTCAACTAATCATAGTCCCTTTACTGTAATCATGTAAATATATATATTTTTTTTTGGTATAATTCCAGTTTGATGAAAAATCAAGTCTGCATCTTTGAGTTTGATCAATCACATTAATCTGTATTTTGAGTCATAATTGTTAGATTTGGTAATATTGCTGACCAAATGCAGAAACCTGTTTTATTGTGTTGAATTTAATATTGCAATTTAGGCGATAACATACTAAGTCATGAAAAACCAAAACATAAATGGCAATTGAAAATAAAGGTTGTAACTTAAGTCCACCAAAATTCCCACCTGAAGCGAGGAAATAATGCACAAACTTCATAAAGTTTCAAATAAACAAACAAAGACATGGAGGAAGTGGTGAAGGGGGTTGGGTGATAAAATTGCGAGCTGCATTCTTTCACTGTAGGTAAAATATTGTAAAAAACAAACTTTCCTTGTAGGAAACTCAAATGTTAAGTTAGTCATTTCAGACAATTGGACAAACCTGTTAAAAGTCAATTTTGTTTAACATATTTCAATCATCGTCAAGGTTACAGGTGATGCACGATTTTACATTGCACACTGTTAATACATGTTGGAGAACCTACAGATATTGTGGTTTAGGTTTTGTCAGGTGAGCAGATGCTCTATTTTGACTTTCCTCAAACTATGGAGTGCGACCCAAAAGTGGGTCTTGAAACATTTTCAGACGTCAGAAACTTAGCTACAGTTTTCAGAGACAGGGATCGGTTCAGTTATTTTTTAACACCACATTTATAAGTTCATTTTAGAAGCTAGCTCCCATGCATTCTTAGCATTAATGTGGGATATGGGGTCTGGTGGGTAGTAGCTGAGTCCTAATGGAAGATGCCGGGTCATGGGGCCTCTTAAATTTTGCAGATGGTGAAGGTGATGATAATTGCTGATGTAATTTCTGAAGTATATGTCTCTTATTCAGAAGTCTTATGAAATTTGTCCTGTTTTTTTTCTTTTGCATGAGACTAAAAATCCAACATGAACAATTACATTACATGTTCTCAGGATTTTTACCTGCTATAGTTTATTAAATGAGATGGCTTTGTTCCATTTTCAATTAACTCCTTCCAACGTTTCATCAGTACAGACAATAATATGATTTTATGAGGGTCCTCTGTCATCAACAATTTGCAATGTTTGCATTTGTGAATTTCTTCTCTGCCTGGTTTGGTCACTTAATTAAAATGATGTATTACCTTCGATATATGTTACATTTAGGAATTAACTAAACATTTTTCTTGCTATCAATAAGGCTTTGGAAGCGGTGAAGGATTTGAGGGATCGTGCCAAGATATTGGATGAGCAGTTGTCAGCCCAGAGGTATCGTCACTACTGCCTTAGGAATAAAGTTAAAGCAATACTCAGTAAGTTTGATATTTCTCTTGCAATTAATTTAGTCACAACCGACCACACACTCTCAATGAAAACAGGTCAACTTTAATAGTCTTAATGTTGTTGTATTTATGTCATATCCTAACCAGGGTAGCAACTGAAGAAATGAAAGAAGGCAGAGGTTTAAATATTTCCTCTCAAAAGGCAAATTTGATGATGAACGGTTAATCTATTATTAACCAATCAGTCATAAGTTTTACTTTAAAGTGATATACCAAACAATTGGACATCAAGCAGTGTGTGGTAATTGCTGTTTTATTTAATAACAACCCTTTTTATACTCATTTGGAAGGCATTACAAAACACTGCATATAAAGCAGACCCATGGATAAACTGCACAATTGACTCACTGAAAATGAAATGTAGTTAGTTTACCACGAAAGTCACAGCTGTTTTATTCTTGCTTTCCTCTTTCCGCCACAGAACAAAATCCTCACTTGAGTCAATTGCTGTGTCAGCCAATGGAGGGGCCACCCAATGGAGAAAGTAAAACAGCGCAAGAAGAAGAAGCTGAGATGCCAAATTTAGAGCAGATAGGGTTTGGACTGCGGAACCTTATCCCGGAACAGAACCAGCAGCCAATTAGAGATGTAGCCAAAACTGCCCAGCAGCTTCTCATGGCAATGCAGGTCTACATGAAAAGATCAGGGTCTACCAAGGAGAGTATTTGTCATTGGACCATTGAGAGCATGTTAGAAAATGGCATAGATAAACTACCAAGTCACCTGAAGACCAAAGAAATCCTGCAGAAAGCCCCAGCCGAGTTTGATTGGGATGATGTTGATTATTTCCAGCGTGCTCGATTGGAGAAGGCGGAGAGATGGCGCAAGAAGAAGGCAGCAGCCGTCATGAAGAACGAAGCAGATTTTAGTAACGATACTTCACCCGTGGGTTCCGTCCCTTCAGCTGTAGATAATCCAGGTATAGAGAAAGTTGAAGACGATGGAGAATCAGATCCGCAAATCCCTGTCAACAGCGTACCTATGTCCGCACTATGTTCCCCGTTGAAAGGAAAGGAGACAAATTATGACTCAGATGAAAGTTCATCCGACAGTGCCTCAGCTGTTGTTACATACAAGGAAGATGCATTCAAGTATGTTAAACTTCGAAAGGTGAAAAGAAAACGAAAATCTAAAAAATCTAAAAAATCAAAGCGAAAGAGAAGGAAGTACAGTTTCTCAGAGGATGAGGGAATTTCGCCTTTTGGAAATATTGGCCCAGATTCGGATGGGGAGGAAGAAGATGGTTGGATAGATGATGAGGATCACCATGGCGATGATGGTTGGGAGGAAGAAGATGTGAATGTGGTGGATGACATTCGAGACGATCACCAAACGACGGATATAGAAGGGAGACCAACTGCTTCTGTCAGCGACCAACAAGTCGCTGCTGCATCATCATCCTCTCATAGCAATGAGGAAAGTGAAAAGTTTAGAAAAGAAATAGTTACTACTGGTTTAGGATGGACATTGAGTGAAAATTCTCCAAATATACTAACTACTAAACAAGGTAATCAAAAGGATGATGAAGCTGACATTAACATTGATGAAAAGAAGATCATTCCTTGCTTGCAAGTGGAAGAGAAGGATGATGGTACGTTGGATGTGGTTCTCCAAGGAGAATTTTCAGATGAGAGGCTGGACGAACTGTTTGCTCGTCCAGGGGTTATGGATTACTTGAAAAAAGTGGCTGCTTCGAAAAAGAGGGCTAAATCACAGTCTGCTGGTCCAAGTAGGTGATAGAGGGTCAACTCCTGTTGATAGTAAGAACCCAAGACATCTCAGTTTGAGTATAGTAAAGACATTTGTTACCTCATGGAACTAATTTGATTAGCAAAGCTAGCTTAAATTTGCTGACAATTATTTACCATGTGCTAATGTGGACAGTGGAATAAAAGCCAAAGAGGTTCATTTTTTTTTTTTTTTTGATTTTGAAGTAATAGTATGTCAAGTATAATATACAAATATTCAGGGTTTTAAGTGCACTTTCTAATAAGATGATTATTCTGCAATTTAAATAAAATAAAACTGTTAGCAAACTGCTTATCCACTAGAGAGCCTGTGTAAGAGAATGTGTAAAAGTAAGTTGACCTGACGTTTCGATCCTAGTAGGATCTTCTTCAAAGGCAAAATGACAAGTAACAGAAGGGACAAAACAATTTAATTTAATTATGATAAAATAGAGGAAGAAGTTAATTTGAATTTGATTTTATCACTGAGGTCTGGTTGTTTGAAGTTTGGCTGGCCCTGAAAAAGAAATAAACGAAAATGTATATGCAACATTGGTACAGCACTTATTTTGCTAGGTGTCTATTGATGGATTACGTCACATGTACTTCTTGATATAGTCCATATATGCGGTGGTTTCTTAACAGAATTATGGAGCTAATTGGAACCGTGAATAATGTTTGAAATGAGTCTTCCAGTTTCTGTTTGGGAATAATTTAAAATGTAAACTTACAGGTAAACTTTGATTGCTAAATATTTGTCATTTTCTTGCATGGAGTTTGAGGCAGTTTGATATTTTTGAGGGTGTTTTACTTAATTTTCCCTTTAGTCTTGTTTTGATGAATGATGAAATCATTAAAGAGGAATAGAAGTCTGAAAAGAAAAACATATATAATACAGAAAATGTAAAACGAAAATTAGTTTGCCATACTTATAGCTTATTCCATTGCCTAGATGTAAAATAGTGACACAATTGGACAACTTCAGTTTTGACAGCCATTGTAGGTGTGGATGTATGGTGGAACAACTACCTTGTAAACATGACACCTCAAGAAGAGACAAATATTTATGATGTATTTAATGTACAAATGTTGGCTTAGGTGGAATGTCGACAGATGTCAAAATATGAAAAACTTATAAACCTGACTTATACAACAGGTTGTCAAGATTAAATTGATGTCAGTAGAGATCAAACTTTGAATAACCTTTGAAAGACACATCTCATCAAAGAAAATTATGACAGACCTCGAAGCTATTATATTTGGTTGAAGTGAAGAGCATTTGAGGTTAGCATTTTTTAAAATGGGGAAAACAATTGTGATTGAAAATTGGCATGTAAACAGATTTTCGCACCTGACGTGTGGATGACCCCCATCCCCCCCCCCCCCCAAATGGGTCGGAGGTAATTCAATGTTTGGTTTGAAATCCTAGCAATTTTTTTGGGAAACTGTAATGCACACATCTGATTGTAATGTTTTACTTAACTTGACATTCGTTTCTGATCAGTTACAAGTTCAAAAATGAATGATTGTCTGCATTCTATACTTGAGCAGTGGGATGAAGTCTTAAAGCTGTTACCTTGTTTTTACATTTTCTGTATTACTTATTTGACTTGGAAGCTGAGAATTTTTTTCCCCTTTGGTGTAAACTCAACCTAGATAAATTTTGACGATTGAAGTTTCATTTACATGATTATGCTATTGATTTGTGAAAGCGTTGCCCTGCAAAATCAGTACTGTTACAAGTTCAATCATATGTAATATCCTTTCTCTCTAAGAAAGGATTATTTATTTAATTATAAGGATTGTGGGTTAGATTAAGAGAAGGAAATATTAAGACTATGATTGTCATTTGCTACCTCAATAAGTGTATGATAAGAAACCACTCAATAAACATTTCCATGTAAGTGAAGTAATTGGTTTAACAAGCCCATCTGTAATTTTACCAATTAGGCAGCAACATTTGATGCTAGAATTTCTATGCTATATTGACACTGCTTTATTAAATAAATAAAAAATGAAGCTGTAATTGAACAGTGGAGAACAGACTAGGAATTCACATACAAACTAGGAACAAATTCTTTACTATATCTATGTTTATTTAAGCAAATCTCGATAGTAAAAGAAGTTGTAATCTGCTTTCCACATGCTATCAGATCTGGTTGATGTTATTTGTCTTTTAGTAAGTGGCTAAGGTGACTTGATGCATTCAGCAGCAATGGAAAGTTTCACTCAGATCTCAGCTGCAGTTTATAGAATTTTGAAGATGAGGGGGTTGGGCCCTGAGGTTGTTGAAGTTGACTCCCATGTAGGGGTGTCTGGAGCTATGCCCCCCCCCCCAAATATATGTGAAATTGTGTGTTCTGGGCCATATTAAGGCTGTATATTAGGAATTTTGTTGTTTTTGGGGTTGAAAAGGGGGAGGAAATATTCATCCCATCCCCCCTCCGCTCCCCCAGATCTGTGTCTGGCTATTGAAAGTACATTTAGATGGAACCAGTTGTGAGGAATTCTTTGAAGGTATTCACTATTAATGTAACATTAACATTGATGTTATGACCTAACAAATAGTTTTGATCAAATATTGTTAATATTTCCCTTTCTTCTACCCTAGTCACCTCCCAAGTTTTTTTTGTTTTTTTGTACGAAACTTTATCAAGAATTCTAATTAGGGATATGCACAACCTGCCATCACCCAAAGTGTTACATGTTAATATTAGTCTCCTCTTTTCACTTTACTGGATACTAAACATGGTTCAGTATGTTGCTGTCATTCCGGCAATCGTCTACCATCTCCATATTATAGGTAGTTCACTTCACGATGTAATCAAAGTTATTAATTGGTATTATTTATTACAGGTTATTTCTAATGAAGTTGAAAATATTTTCATTATTTTGTATTGATGATAAATTTGAAAATCTTTTCTTGGCAGTACTGATGAAAAACTTCATGTACAGTGTAAAGAAATAAAAATATGCATATTAAATAATTACTTTTGTTTTTAATACTTTCTGTTGACTTTTTAAATGGTCTTTATCTTACAATGTAATTGGATTTTGGTAATGTTGATGATATGATAGGGAAGACAAATGCCTAGGGAGTAGTTATTCTTGGTCTTTTCTTTAGAGTGCTTACTTTTAATGATTTCAAGTATGTCAGTGAAGGGAAACAGTATTGGCCCAACATATGCTAAAAGTGATACTTGTGGTAATATGGGTTGCAATAATTGATAGGTTTTTAGTCCAGTGGGAATATGTTGAAAGAAGTGGGTTATTGCATGGAAGAAAATAATTCCATGCTTAACACTTTCGCCAAATATCATATGATTCCAATATCATTGACCATTTTAAGTCATAAACTTGAGCCCTAAACACTCCACCTGCCCTTCCAAACCCAACATTTAAAGATATGAATTCACACGTGTGGATCCAGTCACATGTCCCCGAATCTGTTACATAGAAATAGTTCTTTGGTCTGTTATTAATTAACATAGTGGTGTGAATGCTTCTGGCGACGGGCGTACGGACTAGCCTTTTCACATCGGCAATATAGTTTAGTAGAAAAAAAGGATAAGGAGGGACACTCAAGTCCCCATCAAGGAGCCTATAGGAAAATATCTAAATACACGCCTTTTCTTTCTCAAATTGTTACTGTGCGCCATCACTTGTTTCAAGAAGTGGAAGTGAGCCGCCAACTTCAGAAGTTCATGCTCCCCCCTGTTGTGCCATCTGGAAATTCGAATAGCTAATTGCGATCCCTATAATATTGAACTTCCGTTCTTATTTTGATAATTTCTTGACCAGTTGGGGATTTTTCTCAGTCACAGACTTCTTTTATGTAACAACTATCGTCACAGAGAGGTTCTCATTTTGACAGTTATTGATTTCAGTGGTGGATGCCGTCGACTGCTTTGTTCCGTCTGCTGTATGTTGCTAGGCATCTCATTATCATTGCTAATGTAACCTATTCGCTCGCCCATGTGTTCCATAACCTGTGCAGTACTAATCCATACATATCAACACTGTAGGATCGGGAGTAGCAATTAACATCAACAAGGAGTGGGCATTTACGGTACTATAGCCTATGCTCAAAACATTATAAGACTCATTGAGGAGACCACTGTACTCCGAGGTAGCGGACAGGCTGCTAAGTCTCGCTTATTTTACGTTGTTGAAGTAGGAGGCTTTTACCGTTAAAGCTGGGAGCGTGAGGATTTATAAGATAGTGTTAACCTAGGTGTACAACTGGGATTGCATCAACGGTCATTTCTTTGGAGGTGAGTCAGATTTCAAAATCATATTCAGCGTACACTTTAGAAGCACTGTAAGTTGTAACTGTAATTCAGACAAGCTGACTGTAGGCGTAACGGCTACCGTAGGTCTGATATTAAAAACTTACAATCAATCATTTTGTCACACTCACAGATTATTCATAGGCTTTATATTCGGCAAGCCGACAGAACTTACAATGTTTACAATTGTTCCTGTGTAACGGTAGGAAATGTTTTATTCTTGACCACATGTTTGATAAATACTCAACTAATCCTCTTAGTAATCTTACATCTATCTCTTGTGTTCACCATGCTCACTAACCTATCTGTATTCTAGGCTTGTATTTTCCCCCTTGTACCTTCTGTAACTTGTCATTGAGCCCGTGAAGAAGATCCAGCTAGGATCGAAACGTCAGGCCAACTTACTTTTACACATTTGATAAATTATGTTAGAAAATAGAAAAGAAAAGAGCATTGGTGCTACTACTCAAGACTCTAGTCTGAAGCTTGAACCGATCCAGCTGAATGACATAACACCATGTACGTGTTGAGTGCATCCCTAGTTGATAAAAGGAGGGAACAGACACTGTACATGTATACTCCCCCCCCCCAAAAAAAACCCCACTCTGTCTTTAATGTTAGTGCCATAATCATAGCTCCCAACTCTTGAGAAGGCAAATGCTGGTACATGCCACGAGTCACCGTCCTGGGGGAGGGGTATAAGGGGAGGGGGAATCCTGGTGATGTCTACATGTAAAATGGTGGCACTTAGAAAGGCTTTTGTCACCCAACATTTTCTGAGAAATTTGCATTTTTTTGTGTGTAACATCAATGAATTGAATAGTAGGTGATAATTCATTCTTTCCCGTGGCATGAAAATGTTCGCTGCTCGCCCCAATGAAAAGAAATATAGGCTAATTTGAGGTTCAAATGATGCTTTAAAGGAGGTTTTATACTCTAATATGCTACAGTAGATGCTAAAGAAATGATGGTTGCTAAGTCAAAATTTGATGCAATTTTTTTATGTATACTTTACATTTACAATGCGGGTTTTTCGGACGCTTGCGCGGGTCAGCGGGTTTGGGTGTTAGAATGCGGGTCCAATTAACCCGCGAAATGCAGGACAGTTGGGAGCTCTGCATAATGTATTTGAATCATAACAGTCTGAACTAGTAGTAGCCTAATCAGAATAAGGTTGACTGTGAAACTTTCAATCTATTCTTAACTTAAACTCAACAGCATCAGGCATGGCCAACCCAGCCTTATCAGAACTATCAGAGCATTTTCGTTCTTCTGCTGAAAAGAGAAGATTGAGAAGCTTGAGGGGTAGTGGGACAGTGCCGAGCCCATCACAAAGTGCCCATGGAGTACTTATTCGGACCTCTCTACAGAGAAGAACAAGTGAGCTCAGGGCGAAGAAAGTAAGGTTTTATAGAAATGGTGACCGCTTTTTCAGAGGCATCATGTATGCCGTCTCGGCAGACCGTTTCCGAACATTTGAATCACTCCTAGCCGATCTGACCAGAACTCTCTCAGACAAGTCTCATTTGCCCCACGGAGTTAGGAACATATTCACGGTCGATGGAGCTCGGAAAATCACACACGTTACACAATTAATTCCTGGGGAAAGTTACGTGTGTGCCTCGCAGGGGATCTTTAAGAAGCTAGATTATGACAGAAACAGTGATAGACCGTGGAACCCAGCAAATACAATCAAGAGCCAAGAAAGAGATAGCGACTCTCCAACACCTAAAGTGGCTGAATGTGCTCAACCCGAAGATAATCGCAGCTTCATTAAACCAAGACTTGTGACCATAATCAAGAGCGGTGCTAAACCGAGAAAAGCTGTTAGGGTGCTGCTGAACAAAAAGACGGTGCATACATTTGATCAAGTCTTGACCGACATTACCAACGCCATTAAACTAGACTCCGGGATGGTGAAGCGATTATACACCTTAGATGGACGTCAGGTAAGTCAGGCAACGTTTTAATGCCAGGTTGAATCTTTACAAGGGAGTGTTACTATAGAGACCAGTACAATTTGTGAGCTCAATACATATGATTATTATAAATACTGTAAGCGAACAGTGTAATTCTTATTAACCTAGATGCCACAAAATTGACCCAGAATCTTGTACCTGTACACTGTACTTGGGTATGCAGGCTTTAACATGTGCAATAATAGAGCTAGAAATATGGTTTTGCCTTTTTTGTACATAGCGAACATCCCTTTTCCCTACCCCCTTTTCCTACCCCCTTTTCCCTACCCACTTTTCCCTACCCCCTTTCTCATTGATCCCAACCACCACCTTTTCCCCTTACCCCAACCACCACCTTTCCAGTGCCTGCTCCATCAGAGAGATGAGTGTCCCCCACATTCTCATTCAGATCTCGATTTGAGACTTGAGGGCTTTGAAGTGAACACATTTATAAATTTACAAATTTATATTACTGAACTGTAATGTTCTTGGTTCATCAGTCTACTCATATCTGGAAGTGTGGCTTGTTTTGACATACAGTATGTGCTGCCTATTTGTGTCTAAGGAAAAGGTCATACTGCAGTAGAACTATAATTCATATCACTGATGAGTGATGATAGCAAGTCTTCTGAAAAGGAGAATTTAGTTAAATTATACCATTCAATCCTTTATTTAAGCATCTTCTGGTGGCTAAAACCAATCACTTAGTAAAATTGATGGAGATTTTCTGCATACATTGTCCTGTCAAAACCACATCCATGAAGTAGCATTTTGTAAATTTGCAAAGATATTAATTTCTCAAATTTGGTGATATTTTGTTAATTCATAGATCTGGTAAAATCTTGACCGTGAATGATGTCATCAGGCAATTGAGTTAAAAACGCTTAAATTGTATTTCATCATAAAACTTCAAAATATAATTCCAAAGGAAAGTAATATTTCTATAAAACTTTACAATTTGATGAAATTCTTAATGCAGGGAACACACAGCTTACAGGTCAACTTTCCAAATGTATCAGATTTCAAGCATGTAAATCAATGTGAAGATGATAATAGGGTTATGCATTCACTTCATAACTGGTCTAAATAGGTTACATTCAGTCAGGGATATCTTGAGTTGGGAACCAGATTTTGTGATGGTTTGAACTAACAGTGTGAAATATTTCTCTCTTCAATTCTCCCACCCGAATATTTCTGTAAGAAAAATGTTTTGATTCAGTCGATATAATTAAGACTTGTATTAATTTCCAATTTAAAAAAAACAAAAAATTGCCTTCATTCAAGGTTCCCATATGGATCATTTTATTCAGTTCTTCATTTGTTCAGACTTTTACTTGAATTATGTTATAATAATTAAATGCACATGTGTTTCCCTGCAATGTCACTCCTAACATAACATAGAATAATGGAAATTGGCCTTCTAAACTAATAGATCTCTATCAATCACCATTGATGCAGAAAGATTTCACCAAATGTTAGGGTCACCATCTGGTCTCTAGAGATGATATTTAACTGACATTGTATTTTGTAGTGTTCCTTGAACATCTTTTCATAAATATTGCCATAATTATCAAAAATCAAAGTTTTACATTTAAAAGCTTTCTCTTGGTCTGCTACATCTACTGATTTGAAGGAGACAAAAAAACAAAACAAATTAGACCGTTAATTAATACCATGTGCAGTACTACAAAGTGTACCAGTCACTGCTTTAAATCTATGTTAAAATAGTGTGATATTTGATATATATTTTATATTTAATATTTGGCATGCTTCCAAGGGATAACATTGCAAAGGAGTTGACTTGAATACTAATTACGGTCACTCACTAAGAGATGTGCAGTACTTAGAGCAGTAAATAAATGTAGGTATTGACCATGATTCTTGATTAAGCTAGTCCTCAGACTTTAAGTATCCTCTGGCACAGTTAATACAGAATGATTTCCCTAGATACAGTTGGTAGTTTAAATGTCGTCTACAGATTTAAAGGTTGTTAGAAGTTCTGCAGAACCAGTAAATTTATCTCTCTCTTTGGTAATTAGGGATTTGGCTGTGAATTTCCATGATTACATATTATGTTTTGGTTTTCTGATGTTTCATACAAACATGTACATGAGAGCTTAAATTGTACTGGATATAGTTCATTTTGTTGAATGACATCAATGTGATCCCAAATTTAAGTTTCTTTGAATTGAAAAACTCCCAAATTCATTATGTGACAGGAAGCCATCTCTCTCATCTATTGTTTTCACTTCAACACTAAGTTATACAAATTAATTCTTGAGCATCTGAGAGAATAGCTAATTAGCTACTGTATGTGGGAAATTTGTTGCTGTTTCCTTAAATAAGGACTTGATATAAATTTCTAGTGAAAGATTTAGTCAACCTACAGTGTTCAATTCCTTTTGAAAGCCTCTTACCCTCCTATACATACTGTACAGTACACTGCATAATATCTGCCAGTATTGATCTAAATCAATTCTCTGATCTAGATACATTTTGATCAACTCAAGAATCTGGTCTGAACCTTCATAATCTTCATAATTTTTTTCCCCATCTCTTTCTAAAATAGACTCTAGACAAAAACTATAATAAAGTCAATTAAATTGACTTGTTTTCAAATGCCGTTCATGCAAGCGATGTAAATTGAAGTAGTGTTACTCTGTATGCTGACTAATTAATGAATGCCCCACGACCTAAACTCGTTCTCCACTTGTCTCTCGTTCCGGATCACATATTTGGAAGATGTCACTTTTTTTCCTCCGATGAATTCTGACTCATCGTTGCCATAGAAACTCTGATCAGTAGTCTGCCTGCCTGTGTGTAGCTATCATAGCATCATGTATACACCATAAATTGCCTGCGTGCATGCACTCTCCAAGGGCACAAATTTTGTTTCTTCATCAGCTGGTGCAATGAACGTTTCAGCTTGGCATCCCAGACGTGTTTGTCGTAGAGTTTGGCAAATTAATTAAAATAGATCTCAAGAAATAAAGATGCTGGATATGAGTTAGTCTCACACTTTTATATTTTCATTTTTTTGTATTCTACTGTGATAATTATATAGACTCTAGGCACCCAGTGATCATGTAAACTTTACAGTTTATGAATGATTAGCAAACAAAATTAAACTCGCTCTATTTCGTTGAAAATTGTTACTGGATCGAAACTGGTGTGACTCACAGCTCCAGAAATGCCAGTGTCATTCATTAATAATGTTGTCATTGAGTTGGAAAAAAAAATAAAGAGGAAAATGAGACATTTGAACAAATTCAATGCTTGAAGCCTTCCAAATGATTACGCATGAAGAGAGATAATGGTGATTAAAAAGTGCACAGAGTGGACTTGTATTAAAGATACAGTACTTAGTGGAGTATAGAACTGCTTTAATAAACAAAACAGAATATGGTAGAGCAATATGACAAGGATGAATGTCTTGAACTGTCTGAATCCTTGACCCTAATATATAGTTTGTGTAGGACTTTAGTTGATTCCCTATTAAAACTACATTATTTAATTAAACGAGGTATAAAGTTAATGTTTCAATGGAAATTGCATTTATTGCTGAAGATGGTAATAATTACAAGCTCTATGTAGTGAAGCAACAAGAAAAACAGCACTAACAGTAATAGACTTACCAAAATTTTCTCTGAAATTTTAATATTGATATTAACAATGTATTTACTTTGCGCCTCACTTACCTGTCTCCTCACAACAACTGCATCCTCACTCTACCGTGTATAGAGTGAACTGGAAACCTTTGACACTGACCTCGTCTGTTGACCGGTCACCTCTGGTCAACCTGCTTTACCACCCAAAGTGTCTAGTTTTGTACTCAATGCACTTGTCAAGATCTTTGTGGATCTTGGCCGTCAGTTATCAGCCTTCCGTATTTTGCAGCTTCAGAATTCCAGAGGAAATTGCACATCACTAGTGTTAGGATATTCGCAACAAAATGGGTTCTCTCAATTACTGTGTATGGAATTAAAGATGCAGCAGTTATTTCAGTAAATGGATAAGAAATTGTTAAGACCCTTCTGTGATTTTTAAAAGAGTTAACCCATTTTAGTACCTAGATGGCAAATTTTATGGGCCTTAAAATAGGCTCATATACAGTAGGTCTTTTGTATATAAGCCTCAAAGCTTGGTGAACATTATATTGTCATTCTAGCATATTTGGTGACAATATTAAACCACTGAAAATTGTGACATCACAAATAGGCATATATCAGAATCAGTAGATGTGATTTGATTAGTCTGATACAATGTATTTCATGTGTATTGAAAGGGAGCTACAGTAAATGCAAATTGATTCAAAACTCACTAGTACAATGGCAACAACATTCTAATGCAATAAAAAACTAATTTTACACTCTTTGTTTTTGGTAGGCTTGGATTATATATGTACGTAGTATTCATAATCATTTGACTAATCATTGTGTAAAATCAGTTTATGTTTTGATACGATTAACTGTGCAAGCCAGTTTTCAAAGGATTCTGATAACATCAAACGATGCTTCTTTATGCTTGAACACTTTTATAAAGTCCCATCTTAAAAGCAAAACCAACATTAATTTGTGATCAAAGAATTTAGGTCTATGCATACTGTACAGAATTAAATGCTATTAAGTGGAACTCGTAAGACCCATTTTCTAAGTAGCAGATGGTCACACTCAGGCATTGAACTCAGGCTTTTCAATATTGACATTTTATTAATCACCTAGGTTACCTGGAAGACCTATAGATTAACTCGTTTATTTCCTTTTAAATTATTACCAATGACTCAGAGTATTGCACAGCTTGAAATGAAGTGGTTTCCGTCCTCTTTTTACCTCCTTCTCAGGTGTCAGGTCTGCCGGACTTTTTCCAAGACGACGACGTCTTCATTGCCTATGGTCAGGAACGGCTGTCTCACGATGACTTCGATATCGCAGCAAACGGTAGGGAGCCTCACCGATAAGTTCAATTTATAATTGAAGATAAGAACATTTTTGTAAGCCAATTGGATTACATGGTTAAACGCCAATAGAGCTATCGGTGGAACTGTATTCCATGATTCTTCAGTGAAGTCCAGGGGGGGGGGGGAATAAAAAGAAGAAAAGGTCAGATACAGCCCATTGTACAGTATTATTACAGCTACCATGTTGCACAAATTCTCAAAGTAAATGACTAGTTAGTATACAAAACACTAATCTGTGTATTATGTTGTCATGTTTCCGCAGCTCATTTTCTGTCTTACAGTCAATGCAGTTTTGTACGATGTAATGATGCGAATCATTTCACAGTGAAGAGGAATATTTTCAGTGATAATTGATGCTTTGTGACTTGTTTGGACAACTACTTTGATCCAGTTGATATTTATTGATATGTGGGGTGCCATATCATTTGTCAAAAAAATTTTCTCAGCCTTTTTTGCTATATTTTCTAAAGAAATCGAGTAAATTGTGAATAGTTGAGGTTGTGGTAATTTAACTTCACTTCCATGCTAAAACAAATCCCCAAAGCTTGCACAGTTTGACTAATTATGTATCAATTAGTGACTGATAGACAGAATTTTTTTAAGAATGTTCAGGCATCTGTCAGGTTATATTTCTGTTGTCTGTAGTAAGGGGTAGTGCATTACTGAAAAAGAAAGCTACTGACCCAAATATGCTGTAAAGAATTGCTGTTAAGCTTCAGCATCAGACATTTACAGCTTCCAGTTCTCCACGTATCCCTCTAGCCTCCACCTCCCCCACTGTCTTCCCCCACCATCTCCTCCATAGACATAACAAATTGTACTTTATTCAGATATTTAGTGCTATTATCAACATTTCTTACATGTTCAACAGGCTTAGGTGTGATATTGACAGTTTTAGTTTGACAATTGTATGCACTCATGACATGTGCCATAATGAAGGTGTCCTCCTTGAACATTTCAAAACATATCACTGTTTGTCAATTATGTTCTCCCATGATCATCACTGTGGATTCCAGCAACCTTTCCCTTCTCATCCTACACCCTCCAACCATGCATGCATCATTCTGCAAGTTGACAGTACTAGTCTTATATTTATCCAGCCTTATCGATAGTACACCGTACATGTTTATAGTGTGGCATAGATCTATTATTGACATTTATTGCTTACTTCAGCCTTGTGCCCTGAACTCATATCTAGATTACTACTGATTTTATTAAATCAAAAGCTGATCTTCATGGTAATCCCAGCCCTTTCTAAAGATAATAATCAAATTTTCTAAAACTCAGATGCAGAAGACAGACTCATTAGGTATGCCAGAGGCTCCAAACAGATGGTCTAACATCTCAAAGTCTTGGGGTGATTCATTTAGAAAGATAACAAACTGTGAGAGGTTTGTTGGACTTAAATATAGCAGATTTAGATCAGGGAAAACTGGTCTTTAATGTTTCCTATCTAATGATAAATTCATTAAGATGCTTGATATTAAAGGTATCATATTTGCATTGAAAACGAAAGAGTGTGATAATTCAAATTAACAATGTGTGAACTTCAACTGATTCTGATTTGATATTGTTTAATTACACTGTAATTTATTTTTCCTGTCTCTATTAAACTATACTGTAGTCATCATTTTCCATCATAGATGGTTTGCATATTTAACCTAGTATTGAAACCATAAAACTTATTCCTCAAAGCTAAGAAAAGGAAGTAGGGAGCATAATGATTTTGTGCAGATATGGAAAGAGAAGTACATTATATATTGGCATTTTGTCACTTCTTCATCTTTGGGCCAAAATGTTCAAACAACTGTATTATGAACAAGTCACTTGAATCAGTAAATACATAATTCACAGAGTGAATTTGCCAACATTTGTCTCATTTGGACAAATTTTGGGATTTTTCGAGTAGCATTAATGGACCAACTCATAACTCATTGCCTAGCAAATTCTCTGGAGTAGTAGATTACATGAGAAAATAGAATCAAATGAATTGAAAATAATAAAAATAATAAATAATTAAATAAGAGACTAATTTAACATAGACATAATGTACAGTATACTGTAAAATGTATGCTGAGGCCATACTGCAGACCATTGATCAAAACCAAACTTATTAGTTTTCTAGTTTGATGATTTTGGCATAGCTGATTCAAATTTATTATCACAAAGTTGACAAAATTTCTGTCAGTATTCATGTTATAACCTCCATTTAACCTTTACCAAAGCATATTCATACCTCTTTAAGTTACATTCTTCATGTTTTTTAAAACATATTTGGTTACATTTATTTGTGCTGCTATTTGCACTAAGTTTTAGAAGTAGAATACCTCTTTACAATTCTGAGAAATGTGAGATCTAGCTATTGATTCCACACTTACGTTTTATTCTTAGAGTTACAGTATTTATTCCATCTGATGGATGTTAAATTTGACTCATATCTAAATAAAGGTCTTATACTTGTTAATAGCTCAAACTATGACATCCATGTTTCAATCGACATACCATCCATGAATCTTTGTTTACAGTGAAAAGTTTGCTGAGAGGTTTGAATGTCTGTTTTTGATTCTGAAGGAGCTAGATTCATTTTTCCCTAGACATGCATTAGTCATCTGTTGGTACTTTGTATGTGTGCTTCCTGTCAAAGAATGAATCTGAATCAAGACTGAATCAGACGAGAAGAAGCTTAGAAATGTTATGTCAGAGTGATCATTAGCTAAACATTTCATTACATACCTCAGAGCTTGTGGGGGTCTCAATGGGAACAGAAGTAAAATAAGACGTGATAAATCAGAAGAATCTAAGCTGAATTCCCAATGAAATACAAATATGGTGAAGCTATGGAACACAGAGCCTACATTACAAAGGCTTGAGGAATAGTATGTTTGTAATTAGGTTGGCCCTTCAGCGGAGAAATAGTATGTTTGTAATTAGGTTGGCCCTTCAGCGGAGCCAACGCAGATGTTATGAAAACGTTGAATTACTGATGATGAATGCTGAAATGGGTTCAACCTATCCAAGTTGTCTTATGTCATCATTAAACACAGACCTATAAAAACAGGTAACCAAAATTAGACACATAAAACAACCCCATAAATAATTTGTCGTCAAAAGTACACATTGGGCAAAAACTTTCAGTTGCTTATATCAAGTAAATTAAGTACCAATTAGGGGACCTTGTATATTATGCAGTAAATCTTAAATAAATATTTCTCAAGGTAAATCAATAAGTTTTGATACTGTACTCTATAGCCTTGTTCACATTTGAGAATGCAAGGAGGATCGAAAAACTCACATGCAACTTTATAATCAGAAAGTTTTGTGTCCTCGGGATCAGGCCCCAGAATCGTGATCTCCCTTGCTGAGAGGTTCCTGATCCAGCATGGGGGTCATCAAGATTGAAATCTTGGGGGATCATGTGATCCCAGTTTCCCATAAACACTTGCCCTCTTCATTACAGCATTAATTTTCAGAACGGTTAAAAGGGGGGGGGGGGCGCACTGCAGTGCTATAATTCAATAGCTAATTCATATGTCAACTTGTAATCATCTTGACCGTTTTATGCTTTTGTATTGGTGTTTTGTTCGACATTGATCCACCGTACGTTCTCATCTATGGACTCGTCTGGGATCAGCTCCCATAGAGAAGACAAGAGTCTAACCCCCTTGTGTTCTCAAACGTGACCAAGTGAATGCTAAAGATCTGTTGGTATCTGACAATTTTATTTTGATTCTAAACATGTTATCATCCAGACACTTACTCCATTTTAATGCAATCCCATTCAATAAAGTAAAATTACTCATATACAAATTTATTAGAAAACATAATTATTCCAATTTGGCTTATTTTGTCTTCATTACTTGAAAAGCAAACTTGAGTAGCCAACCGAATGGAATACATTTTTATTGGATGTTAAATATTCCATAGACCCATAAAGAATCCCAAATTTACAGAAAATGAACCCAAAAAGCTACTTTAATGAACCAGATCTGATGAACTGTTCAATTCCTGTCTGTTGTCTGCAAACCAATTATTCAACTCCTTGTCCAATATGCAGACACTACATTACTTAAATTACAGGCTTTGTACAAGTCCTGATAAGACATGGTAATGTTATATGTCTGGCCTCTGGGACTCTCCATGTCCACAAAATTTACTCTACATCCATGATTTTAAGTAATCTAGTAGTAGTCTCAGCCTATTATACCCACAATCAGTAAAAAAGTCTCAACAGTTAGCAAGAATGTGACAAATTCTGTTTCATAGATGTGTTGTTTCTGGTAAATTGCACTCGTAATGTCATTACCATTGACTCAGTTCTGATTAAGTGCACATCACTGCAACTCACTATGACTCACGATATTTCAACGAAACGTACCAAGAAGACGATCAATTTGGCGACGTTGTCTGTGGAATACACTCCGCTTTGATACGAAAAGAAAAAATAACACTCGGCAGGTTTTTAGGACTTTCCCAAGGTTTGAAAGTATTTGTTTACAATAACCAGCATTAGAGGAAAAGGGAAACTGGTCCCCTTGATCAAGCAAAGACAGATATCCCTTTCTAAATAGTGGCAATTTTTTTGGGGGGACTCTTTATGTCTATATTCATGGCCACTTATCAACTGAAGGCATCCACATATCTTTGACGTATATCTCGGGTATTACAAGGACACTCTTCTGGTAACGATGGTGAAGAATTGAGAATGTCCTTAGCTTTTGTAATAACTATCTAATAAAGGCCTATTTGAAGAGACTATCATGAATTTATTAAACTGAAGAGATGTACATGATTCAGAAAATGAAATATTCAGTAGTTGATGGTTTGTGGTGTGATTTATTAGATTTATTGATGTTTGAACTAGAGAATGAGAAATTGGTTTGTCTGTTTCAAGGACTATTATCCTGACATTGTGCACACTTTACAAGGTATACTACATTGACATACTGTATAGACAAGCAGCAGTTAAGATAATTACTATTGAAAGGATGATATGTAGTGCAGTAAGCAAACATTGTCCTTCAGTGTAAATAAATTAATATGCAAATCAACCTTGTTATCATTAACATGCATGATCCTCTTTACTATAAAGCAGTTTATTAAGTGGAGACTTTTAATGGAGGCTCTTTACTTTGAAACAGTTTATAAATAAAGTTGTTTATATGCACTTTCGCGTCTTTAACCAAGATGTCGGTTGCAGGCTGGGGGAGGGAAAGTCGCCAAAATTGTTTGTACATTAATAGCTCATAAATTTTATTGCTTCGTTACATTGATGGTTTGTAACAGGAGTAATAAACAACAAATACAGTATAGAAAGGAAATATTGTGGGCTGAAGAAGTTGCCTATGTTTCCCATGTGCTTGGGTTTTGTTTAATACTAGAAGTTACTGCATTTTTACACTATAGTTGTTTTATAAAAATAAAATTGATCACTTTATTTGTAATATGTTAGTAATTCTGAAGGAATATGAATGACAAAGTTGGAAGGGAAGGTGTTTGGTTTGAAAAAGTTTGGCATGTTCCCTACAAATTTGGTTACAACTGTAGTTGTTAAAGGTATTCTGTATAGGCCCCAAATTATAGCATGATATAATTGCTAGAAGTTTTCAAAAAGTACTTAACATTTTAAAAGATAATAACAGATTCCTTACTAAAACACAACAGGAATTTCATTTTTGGTCCGTTCATTTGTCCGTTCATCAGTTCAATGATTTATTCCAAATTAGGTGAGTTCAAACTGATTTAAAAAAGTAATGAAAATGTTCAGCCGAATTAGACTCTTAAAAGATTAATTAAAATGTGACTTAAAATGTAACAAAGTTACTGTATGTTTTACCAACATGATTTATGTTCAATATCAACTTTGCTTAAGGGCAGACTAACAGAAAAAAAATAATATATATATATGTTGTAACCTCATTTCAAATATTGTCAGTGATGGATTCTTTGGCTTACCTCAAAACTAATTAGATAATAAGATTATGATATGATGATGATGATATTATCTCAGACTCACGGCAGATGTTACTTTCTTTTTAAAAAAAACAACAGATGTGACTGAGAAAGTGACAGAATTAGACAGCAAAATGGATAGAAATAATTATTCAGGAGCAGTCAAGGGTGACAAGTAATAAAACTCATTAAGTTGTTGTAATGTGTAAATATACACATGTATGCACTTATAGAAAGGCAAATTTAATAATAATAATAATAAATGTGTTTGTATGCAAGCTGATGGTTACTGTATTAGTCACTGTTTACTTTCAGATATTGTGTTACCATGACGTTATGGTATACTGTATTTAAATTTATTTAAATTAGAGATTTGCTTCGCTCCTCTCTTACCTGTCTCCCACTCCACAATTGCACTTTCCTATCTACCTAACTACACATATGGAAACGTTTTAGCACTGCGCCCTTGCTCCCTGGGCCACGCCCACTAATTCCTCCTTCCATATTTACCACCAGGAAGTTTCTACACATGTTTTACCGCAAAATTATTAGTCACTGTTTACTTGCAGATATTGTGTCACCATGACGTTATGGTATACTGTATTTAAATTTATTTAAATTAGAGATATTGTCATATTTTCATATCTTGAGCACTTTGAGATTGAAACATCTTTGTTTGTTTGATTTTACAGATTTGTTGTTTGATTTTACAGTTTTTTGTTTCATTCTACAGTTTGTTGTTGTTGTTTTTTAAGCATATTTAGGAACTTGATGATGGTTAAATTTCTTTCTCTTTCTTCCTTTTCTTTCTCTTTTAGAATGCCGGTTTGTTGCATCATACAAGAAAGGTCCTCAAAAGGATCGAGTTCTGCTCAGCAGTCCAAGATTGCCCAGGAGAGGTTCACCGGCCAGTCGACCGATTCAAAATGGTAAATGTTGCAACTCATTTAAATGCAGAGGATCTATTTTAATGTTTAACATAAACATCTTTTGGTGGTATGTATATTGCACACTGATGTGATAAAGTGGGGAAAAAAAAAATCAATTTTGTACAAAGGGAAAACAACAGGAATAATATAGTTCAATTTTGTTCCATTATATTGGCATTTCTTAAATATCTGTTTCATTTCTACAAATGCAACTTTCTTATATAGATCTCTACATTGTTAATCAAACTTTCAGGAAATGTCTACAGGTGTACATTATTTCTCACAGAATGTTTTTTCTCTTCAGTATTGAGTCCACCAACAACATCAAAAGGTTGATAGATAAAGAAAATGTCTTCTCTATTACTGCATTTCTGCAGTAGACTACAACTGATAAATAATCCTATATACCCAACTTTCTGAAAGAATTGTCCAAATATCATATCTTAGAATATGAAATATGAGATGAGCCACAAACTGCATTTGTTTTGAGTTGAAATTGACTTTCTACAAATAAAATACTGAAGTCTTTCTTGTAGTAACATTTTGTCAAGCAAAGAACACATTTCAGTCTTGTTAGCAGCAAGTTTTTCAAACCGATTATTCTTTCAAATTCTTTACTCTCAAGGAAACTACTGTACGTAGTTTGTGTTCCAAGTTTTATCACTCACAATAGGTCAAGTATTAATCAACAACCATCCCCCTTTATGATGTTTTCAGTAGATAAAAAGACAAGTGCATGTGTCTACAGTTGTGAGCGATAATAAATCGTACTGAACGTTGGTTGCACACTTTACATACTGTACAGGCTATTGGCCTGACCAATAATCCAATCATTTAGTGAATGCAATGGCTTTGTGGTGCAGTATTAAACCTCAAGGTGGCCCTCATTATAATTTTAAATTAAGTGTCGCTGATTCTCCATTTAGTATGTTTGTCGAGCTTGAAATTGAGATTGGATAGTTATATGATGAGTTGAGCTGTTTGGAAACGTGCTTGTTGAAAATTGATGGTTTTTATTTTACGGAGTATAAGAAATGACTGTATCAGAATTAAAGGAATAGGTTAAGCTTTCAGTGTAAAGAAAGCCTCTCTGAAAAGTTTGATATTTATGGAATTCATAAAGATGAACTGTTTAAAACAACTGTTGGAAAGAGGAAAGAAATGTTTGGCTGGAACAGGATTCGAAGCAGTGACATCAGGGTTACAAGTCCTGCCCTCTGCGAACTGAGTAATCAAGCGGTTGGTGGCAATCCCTTCAGTAAGTGGTTATAGGGATCACCACCAGCTGTTAAAAGGGCTGAATAGCTCTGCTGGTAGAGCTCAGTGCTCGTAACCCTTGGATCCCTAACTGTTCGAATCCCGATCTAGTCAAACATTTCATTGCTCTGAGCGAGCCCTGGTTGGATAAGTAAGGTGTTCCCATCTGAAATGGTGAAATAAATCTAAAAAAGACAAAACAAATCCAACTAGATTCTAAAATTGGATATCCCCCATATGTGAAGTTTAAGCTACTGTAGATTCTTCACTTGCATATGTGGTTGCTTAGTGTCATAAATAAGATCTTTCCAGGCTTATTATCATACACGTATTTGTTCTTCCAGGCTCTGCCAGTTCATCTCATCAAAGTAGACCCAATTCAGCTAGCAATGGGAGGCCTAATGGATCCGTTAGAACAAAGGTTAGTGTTTGCTTTAAGAACTCTGCTAATATTTCAAATTAAATATTAAGTTTGAAAAATCACTAGGTTTCGTCCTCTCTATTGCTATATGTTGGAAGGCTTTAGCTAGCGACCATTGGATAGCTGCAATGGAGGTCCAAATAAAGTTGTCTACAAACATAACTAAATAAATAAATATGAAACCATGATAAAATTTAGGAAGTAGGAAGGAAGATGTACGAACGTTATGTAGAGCCTGTTGTACACTCTTCCCATCACTTGTTCCTGCTGTGGCAACATTTTGGAAAGGTACATGAAGTAACCAATACAGTTTGAGGAAAGTGATCAAAGAAACAAAACAGATGACACCTTTTTCCATATAAGCACCCTTGATCATAGAATAAATTTGCCGATGGGAAGGGTGCATGGCCCCCCACCAGGCCATGAATAGGACTTCACATCCTATCTTTGGGTAAAGTCTTGCTAGGTTCAGGTTTAGATTGCAATTGTGTTATTGTCCCATTGTTGGGCCTGGGTTGTGCTTCTCAAACTGGCTGCATCCAATTGTAGTGTGTAGTATTTGAGCCTAGGAATTTCCTGTCCTAAAATGCTTTAAACTTTTTATCTCTTTTGGTTGAACATGAAGGGACCTTTGAGACTCCATTCAATCACACCACAGCTCCATCCAGCTTTCCATTTATGTAAAACTCAGTCTCTGATTTGTTGTTGGGTAAGACGACAAAGGGCTGAGCAGAAACTATAGTTTCTGCTCAGCCCTTTAATTATAATTAAAGGTAGCAATCAGACTGTTCTCATTGAAGAATTAGTTTATAGTTTTTCTATGCTACTGTTTGAATTTTACTGAATTTTACTTCTCTTTATCTCCACTGCCACTTCTAAATGAAACCAAACTGACCTAACACTTCATTCAGACCAATATAAGTATCCTTTTTCCATTTAAGAAAAATCCTAATTTTAACTAGTCTGGGAATAGCTCTGATCAAAATGCTTAATTCGTTCTTGCAGTCATTGTCTTTAAAAGGGCGAGAGTGATTCATATCCTAAGGGAGAGCAAAACCTTTGGAATTGTTTGACACAGAAAGTCAAGTTATCACTCTGTATCTCTGAGTCTCTCATTAACGGACTCTATAATCCAATTTATCAGTGTTCGTCTATTTGTCCTTCAATCATCCATCAGAGTCAGAGACTGTTGGAGTCGATGCTGGTCAATAAAATAGTTCATGGACTAATTACTGACCACGAAGGCTGAGACAGGGAATTATTTATCCAGTAGTGCATTGCAAAAATAGTGTGTGAGAAATAGTCAAATTGCTATGAAAGTCTAAAGATGTAAAAAGACAAAATTCAGAGCCGTCAAAAGTGCTACGGTAAATTTGGGGCAATTTTTTCCATGTGACATCACAATAGACTCCAGCATTAGACGGACATCACAATAGACTCCAGCACAATAGACTCCAGCTATAGACTCCAGCAATAGACTCCAGCAATAGACTCCAGCAATAGACTCCAGCAATAGACTCCAGCAATAGACTCCAGCAATAGACTCCAGCAATAGACTCCAGCAATAGACTCCAGCAATAGA